>OY743098.1:122500-225000 GCA_963555665.1 Dircenna loreta | reverse complement strand
TGAGTAGAAAGTTTCGGATATTTTGACACCTGTAAGGAAAAACTTAAAAGTCATTGACATACCTAAAAATGGATGTCTTTGATACATAGTGACAATTTTACTGGTCAGTCCCTAATGCAACAGAAAATTTAGCACGGAATCCAAAGAGTATGTAAATTGAAAATATATATTTGACTTTAAAAATATTTTTATTATAATTTAAAACACGACATATTGAGGTTACGTTTTGTTTGTAATGATGTTGTCTGGAGTCAAATTAAAAAATATTCAATACGTTAGTGCATCTTAACTGGATTCTCGGAGTGACAGTGAAATGATGATTTGTTTAAATCAAGACATATAGAATCTCTTTAGATAACTGCTCTCCAAAACGACCTTGAAATAATGAAAAGAGGTTCCGATAAACGACTTCATGACTTATAATGTGCCGTCATCTTCAGGAAGAGTTTGATCAATTAGGGTAATACGTTCCCATTTGTAATTTATTACGACTGATCTCTTACCAATCTACCAAACTTTAAAATCTTTGAAATAAATAAATGACTTGTTCTTATATTAGTTTATTAATGATGTTTGTCTTTACAAACTGGGTATAAGTCTTTACTTATCATTATTGAATTTACAATAATCCTGTTAATATTTTTTTCAAGATGTAATTGTTATGCTAAAATGACGATTTATTGTTTATATGGTGGTACTTCAAACTGATCTCCAAGATTTAAATTATGTTCTTATTATCTCTTTGACTCTTTCTTTTATTGTTTTAAGACCACATCAATAAAAAATATTTTTTAACTTATCCCTTTATGTTATCGTGTAGTAATTCACAAAATAATAATAAATACATGCTGTGCATTGTTCAAAACATATCTTTTTCGTTGAACATAAATAGTAAAAGGAAAAATATAAGAATAAGTTTGAGTATCATTATTTATTTACTTTTATCGGTAATTCCTCCCGACTATAACTAAGTGAGGATGTCGGAGCAAGCTGTTTTGTATGCGCTCTGTCCTCTCTCAAATGTCCAGGGCCGACTCCGACTGCCGACTGCATACGGGCAGTGAGTGATAGTCCGAGCAAGACTGGAATATAGTATAATAATAAGTCATACAACTGAGCTTACATCACACTCCTTCCATCTCTTAGGCATTATTTATTTTTATTTTATTTACGACTTGACATTTTTTGAACTGACACTTTTATATACACGGGGGTAGATTGAGTTTTGTAAAACGAATCGAGGCATGAGATGGAGGGGGTAGACGATACATAGGGCGGTGAGGGACTAGCAAAGTATTTGCTTACCATGTAGAAGATAAATACTTAAATTATATTCGAAGCGGTTGTATATATAGCGAGCGTTTGAGAAAACATCAATAGCGTGATTCAGAACTTCAATACGAATTGTTTGTTTTTAATTTGTTTACAATGTTTTCACACAAACACTACTGGACTGATTTCACTGCATTTTTGCTGAGTAACATAGGTTATATTAAATTTCGAAAAATGGACATCCTAATATTAAAACTCAAGTTGTGAAAAAAATAATCGTATTTTTTTTATCGCGTGCGCTGCGAAAACTGTGGACGATAGAACAATTAAACGTTCTGCAGTATCATATATATTATAAATATCTACTATAAAGTTCACCATACCATATGTACTACTATAACGACTTTTGTACATTTTAACAGTTGATAAAAGTGCCGATAATAATCAACCTATTATTATATATACCTCTTTGTTAATCCTTGTCCTCTTAAATTAATTATTTTGTTAAAGGCCGTTTCAATATCTGTAAAATAATTATTAAATTATTAAAATCGAACTTTATATTCAGAACATGTAACAAATTTAAAAATGTCAATCTAAAGAAAATAATGCTACGAGTATAATAAAACAAAAGCAAACAATTTTCTTTGCCATTTGTCCATTACGATTTGTTTTTCCTCTTGTTCGTTAAAGTTTCACTTTTAATATTTTAATTAACTTTATTTACAATTGGTACGTTGGTCCAGTTGCTACGATGTGCGTTTCTTAAGACTAAGGATCATTTTAAGTTATTGTGTAAGTATAAATTATTTAAAAAAAATGTTCAATTAAAAAGTACTATATTAAATCTAAATCTGTCCACGTCCTCAATACGACGGTTGAAACTGCACGTCTTGGTGATATTTTGCATTCCATATATTTAATATGAAATAATTCACCATATTAACTTTAACACGTAAATTCTAATAAATTAATGTATAACACCTATTCCATTGAGCGTTAAACTAAAATATAACCTTAATCAATATAATATTAATAGAATGTCATCAAAAGCCCCGAGAAATTCTGAAAATCACATTAGCAAGCCATCCTGTCCGGGGTCCGATTAAACCCGAATTCGAATTATCTGGATTACGTATTTACGTCTGTCAGCTCAAGTTCGCTACGGGGAAATCAACCGTGACATTTGTCGCAAAATAGGCTCAGGAGAGATGTGAAATTCTCTCGAGATTAATTTATTAGCCTGTCTGAATTGACAGGTGAAATTTGTGTAAATACTAACTTATTTTTTATTATCATACAATTATTGTCTTGCAAAATGTCGTCATAAACTAAAAATAAGGCAAAATAAAATAATTTGTCTTTAATAATTGTCGGAAATGAGACCTTGATAGTGTAAATAAATAGTTAAATATTTTTGTTTACTTCATAATTTCTATCACCTCTACTTAGTTCAGAAAAAAATGTTTGTGCATTTTATTACCAACTATTAAAACAACATTTCAATTTAGAGAAAGTTTGAACGCAACTCCAGCATTTTGCTTCAACGCAGCAGGCCTATGGGTCTAAATTTCTTTATTTTTGATTACAAAGGATTCAAATTGTACTCTTACTTTTATTTATATATAAAATCAAAAATAAAGACTGTATTCATGCATATTGAAGATATATAAAAATTAAACTATACCCCAAGGATCAATTTTGGGCCCGCTTTACGATAAATACAAAAAGCCATTGAGAAAGTGCAAAAAAAATCTCTCAACGAAAAAAATTGTTTAAAAATTATTTTAAAACATTCACAATAGGTACCATCGGTGAGGTCCTCATCATTCCTGTGGAGAGACAAGAAAGTCCAATGGATCATTTTAATAATAATAATCCACTTGTTTCTTTCTCTGGTTCTTCTCATGTTTGTATCAAATACCTACATTTAACCGTGGGTACGGAAAGTGTTTTCTTAAAAATTTACTCTCAAGAAAAAAAATATGATTTTGTTGGTTAACTATTTGTCGAGAGCAGAGTCTCAAGAGTCTCAAGTGATTAACTATTTATTACTTTATGAGGTTGATTTCTTGCAAAAATAAAACCCATACTAACAACATTTATTTCAATATATGAACAGCCTTGCTATTTATTATTTTTGTTCAACGGCAAAACAAATCAATAAATTTTCAGTAAAATGGCTTTATTATGCCAGTTGGTACTAAATATATGTCTTGTTTTTTATTTCAGTTGTAGTCATTTAGATACACTCATAAAATTATTTTTTTGAATGAATAAGCAATTAAACAGCAAGAAATATCATATCACAGGGATTCCTTTTAGGAGTGTGTTAGCGGATGAGCTAGGATAGGATTTATCAAATTTTGAGTAACTGTCAACTGTTTGACATTAAAACTCCTGGGAAATATGTGTTGATGAGAATTCTCTTGTGAATAAACAAGTCTATAAGAAGTATATTAGATAGGGAGAGATTTTAATTTTAGCCGTTACTGCACTTCCAATACTTATACAATTTAGTTCAAAGTAATATAATTTTTTCTAAGAATTCATGTTGTATATCTTTTCGCTCACGAGATGTCTGTCTACTAGGTGTATTATTTCATCAGTTTTTTTTGTTGTGGGTGGAATTTCACCTAAATTTGATTAAAATACTGTAGCATCATTAAAATCAACGTTGCTAATTTTATTTTTGTTATTTTTTAAATATCATAATCGAGACAAAACATAGGAGTTGCCTTAAGTTTTCTAAGAAGTATCGTTCCGATGAATTCGTTAATTCGATGCGAACTGAAATATATACAATATAACCAATCACATGAAGTAGTAACTACATTAGTTGGAATGTGAATCTAAGCGAGAACAAATAATATGTAATGTTGCTAGTGAAACTATATTCTATATGCCAAGATAATAAAAACAAACCCTCATAACTGGTACGAGACGTGAATAGAAAGCAAATGCTCAGAGAGGTGAATAACTGTTTACCTTTTGTTTCAAACAATAGTTTGAAATTTAAGGCCTTAGTTGAAACTTTTATTCGGATTCTTTAAGTAAATAATAAGTTGTAAGTTTCATCAATTTTGTACAATATATCGCATTTTTTAAATTGATTTACGCAATTGATAAAAATCAAGTGTTTATATGTTTTTGATAAAGAGTTCCCCCAACAATTTCGTTCCTAAAATTAAAAACTGACAGAAAGTGGTTCTTAGCGTTTCTTTATAAGATAAACCTATCTTTCAAAGTTTCAACTTTCTGGATTCAGTAATTTTATCTTGATAATCAGGACATACATTTATTATAAGCGGGTGTTATAAACGAACCTTGTGACAACCTTAACTGACGAGGTCTTCAAATAGTTCACATTTTACGATTTAAATGAAATATGATTCTGCTACCACATAGTACGTAAGCAGATTAATAATTAGAATGTGACTCCGTCCGCGAGACCTTCAGAACACAAGGCTCGTTATAAACTCCTTTGATCGAGCTTTTTTTGGTCAACATTATTTCAAAATTGTTTTATGCGAAAAGCCTTATTGATGTTGCAAGGGAATAAATATAATATAGCCTAGATCCAAAATAAAAGTTATTTCTAAATATTGGTTAAGGCATTTTTAGATTCGGATAACTTACTTTGAAGATTACCTCCAATAAATTGACTTATAAACTATAAACATACAAACTTTACCTCTTTTTAATATAAGTATAATCGAACAAAAAAATAGACTTTGTTTTAGAACTTTTAGAGGGGAAAAATTTTGTAGTAGATGATGTTTACGTAACTTTCACCGTTTACTCAGCGCACGCAAGGAAAGTTTTAAATTTTGCCGTTTTCGCAACATTTTTTATCTTAGAGTAGTGTTATATAGCCTATAGCACTCCTCGATAAATGGATTATCTTACACTGAAAGAATTTTTCAAATCGGTCCAGTAGTTCCTGAGATTAGCGCAAACAAACAAACAAACAAACAAACAAACTGAAGAGTTTGTTTGTTTGTTTGCGCTTTTTACATCTATACTAATATATAAAGCAGAAGTGCTTTATATATTAGTATAGATGTATCGTAAGCTGGCGTCAGATACCTACTCTGCTTATATAATAAAATGCAAACGTATAGACTTGAATAAAATAAATTTCCCAATAACACGTTATCAAAAAGTTAAAATTGTTATTTAGCATTATTATATTGACTTCCTCCGACAATAACTGCTACGACATTTTAAATTGACGATCAGATCACGTCAAGATCATTAAGATAACTGGAACTGTTATACCAAAACTTCCTTCAACTTCCCCTTTTATTGAACAATCATTTCCCTATCTTATAAAACATTATATCATATTAGTATAGAGTATTAGGTATTAGGTTGTGTAAGTGACACGTAGTCCTACATACATTTAATACGTTCCGTTTCTCACTCATTCACCTATGACCATCAAACTTGTGTTCAAGTCTTAAATAAATAAAAGCTATGACATGTAATCTTCAAATGTAACGTATTTTAAAAAACAAATTCATGTTGTTACTTCTTAAAAGCGGTGAAAATTTTACAACCAATTGTATTAGTACCAATACGTAATATGGAGACAAGAACTGCAGGCGCTCTATTCTACGGTACGTCTAGTACATAGACGGGAAAATAAAAAGAATGAGGTCAGCTTACTAAACCAATAACATTTATTATTTAACCAACCGATTATTGCCAAGTTAAAAGTAAACATTCAACATTCTAACTCAATAAAAATTAAATGTTGTTTAATCCTACGAAATCGGTACAATATTTCTTATTTAATAAAATTACCGAAACTTAAAGTAAGAAAGATATTTATAGTAATTCATTGTTTGTATTTTGCGTGAGTTTATCGAAAAACATTTTTTATCGAACATTATTCCCAAAGCGCCTGATTAGGTTAATTGACTGGATATCGAATAATACGTATATCTATATATATATCTATCTTTATCTATACTACATAGTTTAATGCATCTATCTATATATATCTATAGTACGTAGGACGAGCCACAAATAGTCTAATACACGAGTTTAATTCGATTAAATTACTATTATATTTAAGAAAAACTGCATTTTTATATTTATGAAATTATATGAGCATTGAAGTTCAACGTGAAATTGAGCGTTAAATAACGTAAATAATCTAGTGCGTTTCAGATATCAAAGTGTAATAGAATACACGCCTTTTATTTCAATGAGATAAGTTCCTAATATCACGTGCTGCGAGATAAAGGTATCACTTTACGTTGCTTTGTTGTTTGTCGATGCTCTCGTAATGTCCAATTGAAGAATTGATAAAAATGACTTATTAGAACTTCATTATTGTAGAGGTGAAAGGAGAGGTACCAGCTGATAGATGAATAATAAAGAATGTTAAATTAACGGGCGCGGCAGCGAGCGACCAAGTTCAGACGCCCGACCGCATGGCTGCAGCAATAGTATATCTCAAAAGATAGTTTAGGCCAAAAACGACTTTGACCTTGAGTTACCAATTTTTTATTTAACGAGCTACGTCTACCGTTTTCTACCCCAAATAAAAAAATCAATTGTCTACCTTTACGCAAAGGGGAGAAAAAATATGCCAAAAAGGCCTTATTTCGCGTTCTTATTCATAAGTGATGTAAATGATTTCCTACTTCTAGATATGGTAGGAAGCTGGAACTTGGTGTGTAGCTTCCTTTTACGGTTAAAAGTCTACGAAAAAGACAAACTCTAAAAAACTATTTTTTAGTCCTAGAGGACGAAAACGTAGACTTGTTTGTTAGACTTGTTTGTTTGAACTGGAATATATTGCAAATAAAAATTCATGCCAAGAATCCTCAGGCCGCTTTTACCGCCAAGGTCGTACGTTTTAAAGATAACGTAATAATAAATTAAACACAAATTTTATAATTATATCCAGTAGTTTCAAAATAATTTCATAGTTTTGTTTCGTAAAATTAACTTCTTAACCATTAATCTCAGCTTAAATGTAATATCACTAGACTATCACCGATAGATCAAAAACTTTCGACAAACGTTTCCACTAAGAGCCCATGCACGTTTAATTTATTAAATGAGATAAGTAATTGGGAACAGTCCTCAAACTGTGCATCTTATAATTATATATATATATATATATATATATAGTACATGTATTATAATAATACAAAATATTGATCAATTGACATCCACTGTCAAATAAGTGCAGTAACTAGTCACGTTTATATCGTGGTTCATCTCGTATTAACTACAGCTTCTTACACTTGTCAACGAGTCACATTGTGTCATCGAACCTATCATACTAATATTGAAATGAAAATGTAATGAAAGTCGCACCTCTTACCTCAATGACAATTTAAAGACCATGTATCATATTATATCCTGTCATAGAAACAAACAAATCACCAACAGTCTACTTATTACATCAACAAAAGCATCCCATCCCATAATAAATCTAATCTGTGTGTGTGTTGGTCACAATGTGAATGCAGTCCACCGCTGCCGACACCAAGTCCAGGTGAAAAAAAAATTTGGAACTTGGGCCTTCCCTGGTATCACCACATGGATGGTCTAGGGAACTTGGCTAAACTTTACAACACGGTGTATTTTGTTTTGAATAAATATTTAAACTATAATTCCTTCTTAAAATAAGTTCTTCTTTCAGAAGTCGCTAACCTAATATATACAAATATCCTCTAAATTAAAAAGTAGAATTAATTAAATCACTTATTTTAAACCAAAGTTTAGTAAATTTTTCAATTAATTAAAAAACATAATTGGAAATGATACGAAAATATTTAAAACCTTACTTACGTACACACCACATTTTAACATAAATTTACCGATTTGACACCATTTTAATTTACAGTGAATAAATTCAATTACTTTCAAAGAAGATGTTGTTAAAAATCTAATTAGATCGTATGATTCTCGAAGGTTTCTAATTAGTTTATTATAAGAGCTTACTGAATATCGGATAATTTAATAATTAAACCTAATTTAAGGATAAGATGGATAGATAGATATAGATATAGACTTTTTTGAGCTATAAACTTGAATTTGATTTGAATAACAGAGTTATATATTGCGCTATATTTATATGTATGTTTTAAAACCGATAGAAACCTGAAAAAGGTTTTTAATTAATTTTAAATAATAATAAGTGAGTTGAGCTCTGCACAATGGATCGGTCTGTGCTGTGGAAAATAAATATGTCGGTAATAAAATACTTGCTGTACCTTTATGTTATTATATTTCATTTTTGTTACATTATATCTTACTAAAGAATGCCACATGGCTGAAATACGACCGTATATTAAAATTTGAATGTTTATGAAGGTCAGTCATAAGTACTCTCATGTTATTACCGCACATGACTTATAATTTTATTCTGTTACATAACTTGATGAAAGAATATAAATATACTAGCTGTTGCCTGCCACTCTGTCCGCGAGAACTTCGGAACACAGGGCTCGTAAGAGACTCCTTCGCTCGACCTTTTTTTGCTCAACATTATCTCGGAATTGTTATCTACGAAAAGCCTTATAAATATTTCAAGGGAATAAAAAAATATAGCCTAGATCCAACATGAAAGTTACTTCAAAACATTGTTTAAGACATTTTTAGATTCGGATAACTTACTTTGAAGATTACCTCCAATAAATTGACTTATAAAGTGTAAACATACAAACTTTACCTTTTAACAATATTAGTACAATTTAAGATACAAATAGAAGATTTATCATAGTTAAAGTGTATATTGAAAAGGAGTTCTGAAAAAATTTGAAAATCTATTATAAATTCGTAATTAATAAGTTATTTGTTTACTTTCACACTTATCAATGCTAATTATATATTAGTCTGATGTCTAATGTCGCTAAATACTCGTAGATTGTCACCTGCCGTAATAGAATAAAAAAAAAATATATGTATTGAATTTCACAGTGTTGTTTTCCTACAATACAAATTTAACTTATACCTTACCCTCAGCAACACGTGGTCGGTTATCTTATTAAGTTTTAGCTTATATGAAACGTTTGTACTTTAAAAAAACGCCGTCTATTAGATACGTACTCAATCCAGTCAACAAATACGCTTGTATCTATCGCTATTTATTAGAATAGTATGGAACTAACAGATAATTGTGACTGTCGGACAATAAATAAATAATTCACAATAAAATATATAAATAAACGTGGTCGGACGATTTAAACAGTACCCTTTGTCCGTCTCCTGGTTTTAAGCTCCCCACCAATTTTCAGCCGTTCTTGAGTTACAAATAATTGAACTAACACGACTTTCTTTTATATATATTAGTTTGTCTTACAGTCAATTTCTTACTCAATTATTTCATTTATGAGTGAACATTTTTAAAATATCAAAGTGGAATTAATGAATTGTATATAGAACTATCGGCCATCGCTCTCCCGCCTCCCCGCTCCACACACCCCGCACGTGCACCCCGCACGTGCACGTCGTGTTCGTGCGGTATTTGACCATTATCATTTTAAAAACTTTAACAACTCCTTACGTATTGGTTGAAATCAAATACTGTCAAGGACGATTTTGTTGAAAAATAAATGCTTGTAATAAATAACTAATTCGTTTGGATAAGGATTAATATAATGTTTATTAAAACGACTTCGCAAATAATGTGTTATTTTAGAACTATTTTGATAATCATAAAAATGGTTATAGTGGGTTAGTCTTAAAAGCAAGACATAAAAGTCCAGTAAGTTAATAAATCGGTCAAGTAGTTCCTGAGATTAGCGCGTTGAAACAAACAAACAAACAAACTAACTAACTAACTGGTTTATATACTTATACTTATATTAGTATATATGAGATATCATCAATGGCTTCAATGTTTAATATTAATTAACTTTTTATTTAATATTGACTAAATGACATCCATTGATTTAACGCCGAGTCTATTTCCTTGTTATATAGTATCTATATAAAACCTCAATGTGGGTTTATTTAGCAATTTCCGAGCAGAACTCAATAAAAACCAATATAATGGCTGATCTAATGGACGTGAGGAGTTCGATCTTTATTAAATTACACTGAACTAATAAGTCTTTCTGGATATTGATTGAGTTACTCTTCTTCTAATAAATGGATTCAGATTTCAGATACGTGCTTTCAGCTTTTATTAGACGTTCGTTTTGTTACGTCTGAAAGTACTTATCTTCAAAAACAGAAATAAAATAATGTATTTTATAAAGATAATGAAACCAGTTAGGTTTGTTATCAACTAATTAAAATATATAACTATTGAATAAATTAAAGTTAATATCAACTTCTTCATTAAAATTCTTTAAAAAAAATATATTTACATATCGTTAAATAAAACCTTAAAATCTTTATTAAACTCCATAAACATAACTTTAATCCGTAAAATAAGTTTAATGTAAGTTAATACAATGTGCTTAGTACTGGCGAGCTGTCTCGTCTTGATCATTTCTTCATGGACGGTGTCACGTATGACTCGATTGTCTTAAAACAAACATTATGTTGAATTATTTTCCTGTTGCTACATGATATAAGAACAGAGAAACATTGTATTCGATTAAACGACAAAGTATTTTATATTTTAGTCGGTACAGATGAAGGACAGTGTAACTCTGAATGTTCATCAGCACTGTACTTTAAATGTCAGATGCTTCTCAGGTTTGAGCAGGTTTTAATACCTCGTGATCTGGTTTTATTATGTTTCGTTCATCCAAATTGGGCTCGAAATTAGTTTGTCGTTGGGTACATTCTAAAATACTCTCAAAAACTTTAAAAAAATATAGAATGAAAAGTAAAATTAAAGTAAACTCAACATGGCTCAACATGGCATGGCATGTTTATAAATATTTTCAAACATTATCAAAACTGTTATTTTTTTCTCAAATCTTTAATTTTATTCTCCGAAATATCTAACAATTTAGTAATCTAAAACATATAAATAAAAGCCGAGTCATTATAGTGGGAGTTAATTTTATCAAGTCGTTTTCTTCAAAAACCATTTATCTATCTAAATATCGATGTCTGATGTTGCTACAGAGTATGGAGTATGATGAATAAGTAACGATGACAGGAATAAGTAAATACTTATTCCTGTCCTTACCCGACTGAATTCTGGGTAGGACGGATACTCCTTGTCAGACGGACAATTAAAATACAATTCGGTGAGAAATGGAAGTTAGTGACATGTACTTTGAATGAGAGAGAGGGCAACGGTTGTAAAAGTTTATCATTTTTATCATTTGAAAAGGTATTCTTGATGTTGAATAGAAAAACCTTAAAACTAACAGACCATCCTTCAATTTCAGGGACGTGGTTCTGGCTGAAACTTTCTTGATCTATTTCGAGATATGTTTCATCAAAGCATCGTGGTTTTTGTTTTTACACATCTCGTAATATTTAATTTTATTTTTCTTTTAATTCTGTATATATTTATGGTATATTACTGCAATAAGAATATATAACGTAGTCAATTCACCTATACTCAACATATTTCAAAATGTACATGATTGATGCGGTGACAAGTATATAAGATTGATTCCTTACGCAATAAAAACATATCGACAAGAATATGTTTTATAAAATATATAATCCACAAAGAAGTGTTATCTTGTTTGAAAATAACGAGTGAGGTAAAGTGTTCAAAGTGTTCAAAGTGGCGCATCGTGAACTTCTAATTATATACTTCTATTTGTTTAATGTCTATTTAAAATGTTTCCTTAGCGAATAATTCAGTAATTTTATCTTTGGGAAACACCATTTTTTGAAGAGCTTATTAAGTCGACTGTATCAAGTCACGTTTTAACAACAGATCAGCACATGAGAAGATAAAGTTATTTATACATTATCAGATAAACAAGATACAAATATATTATGTAACTTTTATTCTAGATTAAAAAGGTATCATATTTTATTGATATTATTATCGAGATAGGTGTGTGTCCGACAGGTTATATATGAAAATAAAAACAACACGGAATCTTGACCTTTACATGAAAATGGAATAATTATTTCACTCTGAATTATGTTTCATCCGAAAAATATTTGTTGATAAAAGTTATCTATTTTAATAGACACATACTAAATATTTTTTTCCCCGAATACTTTTCAACTACAAAAAGTACTACTACCAAACAAATACCAAAATGTTTAAAGACTTATAGAAAGGTTCTAACCCCTTTAGACAAATTTTCAATACTAGCCGATAGAAATAAATCAAACTATTTTTACTGTTAAGCTAATCATCAAAACTGACGGAAACTGAACTCATTTACAATGATACATTACGGTACATTTCTTGGAACGAATACTTTTATAAGTTAAACAACACTTCATTTTGAAGAAAATATCACATAAAGAACATGCTACAGTAGAAAATTGTGGACTACCACAGCTGTGCCATCCTTGACGATAATTAAAAAAAAATGATTTCTGTGAGTTTCAATGGTTCTTATTTCTATTACCTGGCCTTTGAATTGATTAATTATTTAACGGTCTTAAAAAATAATATTAAAACTAAAAAGTCTTCTTTTGACCATTACATATTTACATTACAGAAATACACTTATAACTATAAAGTAAAAAAATGTTTTAAAAAAAGAAGCGCGGTCTGTGGACAAACGTCAGTAAAGAGTTCCACGTACTTGTTTTACAATTCTGTTTGGATTATAAAATAATAAAGGTATATATATTGTTTTTTTATATTATTTATTCTAAGACAATCGTGAAAAAGGAAGATTGAAATCGGAAGGATTATTAAATACTTTATGTATTATTAGTTATAATTAATAAAAAATATAATTCAAATTGAATTCAAATTGAAACATGTCGCCTTAAGCTTATTTTCTACCAAATCAATCCCTTGCGCAATCCGCATTAAGAAACATCGTTCTACAAAATATATGTAATGTACTCGTATTGTCATCATAGCTATGTATAAGTTACATTTATTACTTATTAACTTTGCACTAATCTCCTTAGTCGTCATTAGTAAAGTAAAATGATATAATAAAAACAGCCAGAATTAAACTTTTAATAATATGTGCTGCAAAAAACTGCCGACAACAAGGACTTTGCGTTACAGCATTAGGGACTTCCAATAACTTTGTATGATTGTTGATAATGTATAAAAAACAATTATAATTAAATTATATTTAAAAGCATTCACTTAAAATTGTAAATTTTTTAATATTGTCTTTATTTAATCAACTTTTTATTGAATTATATTCAATTTTTTTCTTACAATCATCAATTATATAAAACCCATTGAAATATTTGAATGATCTTTAAATATCGTAGAAAGATAAACTCAAACAAAATAACAAACTAGAAGATATAAAAAGACTAGTAGATAGAGATTAAAAGTTATTGAAAAATAACACTTAAATAATCATATCTTTGCGGTTAACAAGTTGACCTTTCAATAAAGGAACGTCAATTTCAACATTTGATAAATAGTTTTGATATTTTCTTTATTATTAAATATTTATACAATTTTGAAGGAATGTGACATGACATTTAAAACTTACGGGATATCATTTTATTTATATATTTAACTTTGATTTGTAGCCATAATCTATGTCTGTTTAGAAATTAGTAAATATAGAATTATATAATATATATGAATTTTACCTCTAAATTAATAATCACAATGTATGTGTCTAGAAAATTAAATATTCGATTATGAAGTTTTGAATTAATTAATTTGATCTTTTATTAACATTGGAAATTACTGGAATGGAATAAATAAATTATAATTCAGAAGTGAGATTATGTCCAGAAAATGGTATGATATTTTAATATAAATAGCAATATGTCAATAATGAGGTAATACCAAATCACAGTAACTCTGGACTTTAATATTCTTCATTATATATAACTTAACCGCTATGTGAAGAGTTAGGTAACGAATCGTCTAATATTCTGCTATTCAATACATTTATAAAGTTTCATAAAATAAAAGATTTTAGCTTTAGAATATTTGATTAAATAAACTACTATGAATAAAAAATAAGACTTTAAAAATAAAGAATGAAAAGTCTTTATATGAAATTTAGGAATTACCTATTATTATTATATTAATTCAGGTATCTATATAAAATATTCTTTAACGAATTAACCCCAGAAAAATACTTCTTATATAATATTCAGAAGGTAATATAGAAAAATATTTATTATAAAATACAAAAGATATATTATTGATGTATTTATGGTTTTGGAGGCACTGGATGCTTATAGTGCTTTTTATAAATCTCGTCCCATAGTCGCGAACGATCTTCGTAGGGGGAATACCTCAGTTCAAGAGAGCTATTCAATAACATGTAAGGAGATGTGTCCATTTTAACTGGAAGCCAGGAAGGATACGGCGAATCCTCTAATACGGGTTTCCTGTAAAAAAAATACATAAAGTTTCAAACTAATTTAGCTAAAAATCGAATTAACATAAGTATCACAATATTTAGCCGTTACCCTGTTGTTATGAAGTTCAACCATAAGTCTCTCATTATTGCTTTCATTTGCTTATATCTTTCTGATACATTATTTTCATCACGTGAATCCATCACTGCACTATTTTGGTCGCAATGAGCGGCGCCACTTACATTTGTATAAGGAATATCTTCCTGAGTTTCATCAACAAACGCATATTTGTACAAATATAACTCTTTATTTCCAGCTTCGATTTGTAATTTAACAGACTTGACAGTACCATATCCAAACATAACGTCGGTAAAAAAGTTAACATAGCCTAAGATGTTTTTCTCTGATACAGGTTCATCTCCAAAATAAAAGTGTTTTACTTTTTGAATAACCTCCTCTTTTTCTTCTTCATTACTAAAATTTAAATCATCAGGCAAAAAGTCGGAGAAATTTTTATTCATTAAATTTTTCCAATTTTCGAAGTTTCTAACACGATATATGCCTTCCATATTAGACATACCATATAATGTAGGTAATTTTACGTAGTCACTCTTCTTTATTATGTTAGCTGGGTAGTCATCGAGGACCATTTCCTGACCTACATCAAGCTCCACACACGGCGCGAAAATTACACCAGAATCAGTTCTATTAGCGACTGGCACGGAATGTAACACTGATAATGGAACGTTGAGATAAAATTCTTCCAAAGCGTTTAAATCTTCAACGTTTTCGAAATTCAAACTTCTGGCAACCATTTTTGCGATAGCTGTTGGATCATTTTGAACACTAAATGATGCACAGTTTGGACCACTTTGTGTTATAACTTTATTAAATAATCCCCTTGTCAATTTGGAAATGGAAATAAGATCAACTGAAGCGCCACCGGCACTGCAGCCACCTATAGTTACATCATTAGGGTTACCTCCGAAGGCAGCAATATTTTTCTGCACCCATCGAAGTAATGCAACTTGATCTTTTAATCCAGCATTACCAGGTATAGCTTCTGTTCCAAGACAAAGGAACCCTTGAGGACCAAGTCGGTAATTGAAAGAGACATATATAATTTTCTTACTTTCGACTAACTTTATAGGTGTCTTTGTTTCTCCGTGACCAAATTGAAAAGCACCACCATGAAAATTAACATATACTGGTAGATTACGTACGTCTGTTTCAGGTACATATATATTGGCTATTAGACAAGTACCGGAATTTTGAATATCTTCATTCTCACCAAACATTGAACCTTGTGAGCAAATAACATTTGATTGAACTGCTTCAAGAGGTTCATCCCATATTGGCGGAGGAAGAGGAGCCTGTTTTTAAAAAAATATTATATATATTTACTTTTTGTTACGAAATTAAGAATACCTGGATATCATTGTATTTTTTTACTTAAGAGATATTTCCAACTAAATTAATGTAATATATTTAATTAATATTCAAATGAATAAAATTATAATTGCCTACCTGAAATACATTGTCACTAACATAGAATAACTTTTTAAATATGATAAAATTAAAATATATTTTTTTAAATAAGAAAAGAAACTGACCTTAAATTTATGTATCCCCTTAGGTTCTGTGGCATAGGGTATTCCAAAATATGCAAAGTATTCTGCACCCGGGGGCTTGTAACCTCGCACCGGACCTTGATCAATATTAATAACACGTGACCCTAGATCATAGCTGAATCCTAACGCTACGCAAGCGCACACAACTAGCCCGTGCCGAAGCATTCTGATAAAAGTATTATTTTAACTGTAACTCTTCTCTTATATATTACACACGCGTATATTTGTTTTGTAAAATAACATGATTGAAGCGATGACAAGCTAATAGATTACATACGAGGGTTCTGTATATTATTACTTATTTAATAGAAATAATGATGGAAGTTTATCTATTTGTATTGTTATTAAATATAAATAATAT
Source organism: Dircenna loreta (assembly GCA_963555665.1). Classification (NCBI taxonomy): domain Eukaryota; kingdom Metazoa; phylum Arthropoda; class Insecta; order Lepidoptera; family Nymphalidae; genus Dircenna; species Dircenna loreta. The sequence goes on along the minus strand of OY743098.1, from coordinate 208,365 downwards.
TAAAAATAGGCTGGAAGTGGACATATAAACACTTCACAATCAACTTCAATCACATCAACACGTGAATAATATTACATTAATGAAATTATATTTAACTAGCAAAATATGTGTTATTTTAAATAAACACAATGAAATTACCAACATGGCCAGGACACCAATCCCTGGACATTTGGGATAGGGTCCCCGTCTCTTTACAGACTGAGCTATGGTTTCATTATTCGTTTTAGGTTACTAAAACTGAAACAGATATTTATTGATAACGTTTGTGTTATTATTCAGTAATTAATTAATTTATCTGTCGCAGGTTTGATACAATTTTATGTTAAACAATTATTTTTAACCATATCGTTATTAAATTTTTTTCTTCATTGTCTTTGACTGCACTTTTTTATGTTACTACTTTATAATAATCTGTGTATTGTGTTATTGTAAGTCTTACACAGACTTATATTGTATTATTGTAATTGTTTCATATATATTTTTTAAAATATCAGCTGTACATTTCTTCAGATGTTATTATTTAATATACTGTCATTTAATGTTAGGATTACCTTGAAGAGATCGCTTATTACGATAAGATCACCTTTGATACATTTTATTTTTGTTTTCTGTATGTAAATAGTTTTTATAATACCTTTTGGGGATGTACAATAAAGAAAATTATTATGTGAATTCATATTATTATTTTTTTTTGACAAAAAAAACAATGAGAGTGTAGCTTCAATAGCTCACATCAGCAGAAGTGCTATATGGTAGGTCCACTTAGGGTCATAACTTTTTATATATTATGAAGATATTGCAATAATAGATCCCAATATGTATACATTTGAAGGTCTGTTAGTCAAAAACTTATTAGTTCGGTTCCCATACTGAACGGCTTTTGTGAGATCCACCATTCATTTTCTAAGTGTGTGTCAGATCCACAATTTATTGTCTAAGTGTGTGTCAGATCCACAATTTATTGTCTAAGTGTGTGTCAGATCCACAATTTATTTTCTAAGTGTGTGTCAGATCCACAATTTATTTTCTAAGTGTGTGTCAGATCTACAATTTATTTTCTAAGTGTGTGTCAGATCCACAATTTATTTTCTAAGTGTGTGTCAGATCCACAATTTATTTTCTAAGTGTGTGTCAGATCCACAATTTATTTTCTAAGTGTGTGTCAGATCTACAATTTATTTGCTAAGTGTGTGTCAGATTCATTATTTATTTTTTGTCTCATACAGAAGCTGTTTTTGTAAGATATATTTTATCACGTACTTTAAACAAATGAAACGTTATTTTTATCATAGCAGACCATCAGCCAACGCTAATCAATCTCGAGATATACAGATAGATGACATACAAAGGGAATAACCAACTTGTTGACAATTCAGCCCATGTTGCTGTACTGTAACTACTTCTAAACTATTGTCTGGAGACTAAAATTAAAGCTTTATATAATTACTATTATTTTTAATATTTAAAGTGAGAATTCCTTGTAAATGTACGATATAGAAATAGTGATATTAAGTCTTAGTTTCGTTACCGCTTATCTCTTGAATTCTAATTTATCCTCACATATTAGTTATGATTGTGACTGAAACAGTAAACACCAATGATACATGTAGTTTAATTAATAAGCTTAAAGAGTATCCACGGAGTTTCTTGCCAGTTCTTTTCGATCGATCTAGCATTTGAAACTGTGTAATGTGAGCCTGACGTCTCTTAAGTGCAATTTATGCCTATTTGAAGTGAACGAATTTGATTTTGATATTGACTTCGAAAGTTATCTTAACATTAAAGTATTATCTTCATCGATATATTATTCAACAATTACTATTTACAGATATCGATAAATACATTATTCATAGTTGAGTTCAAATTTGCTAAGCTATTAACATATTCATCAAAAATAAATATTAAAAACAAACCTCCAAATCTCAGACTTTATTTAGTTGTAGGTACTCCACAGTCGGATTAAACATCTTTATATACGGAGGTACTTTTTGAAATTTAAGGCCCACATTAAAACAAATACATTTTTTTTCTTAATAGAAGTAATTGATTTCAGAGAGACAATACGAGAATTAATAAATATAAAACGTTCATATGTACCATTAGCGTAACGTTAAAAGTTATAATAGCAGTGACTTCTGTGAATACTAAGTCATTTCCAGTATACGCTATTTATCTTTAGTTATATTTTAATTTTCTAATTCTAACAGTTTTCTATGTGTGTAAATATGTTTATTAAAATACAAAACTAGTTGGTTATTACTGCAGTACAAGTCCAGGTTTAATGATATCGTGTTATTGGACGGCTAAATACTGTTAAATTAAAAGAAGAGCTTTTAGTATTTGATGAAAGGTTAGAAATAATGACATATTGAAATCATTTTAGAGACTGGTTAATAGTTTGTTATGGATTTAGTTTTGAGAAAGATAAAGTCAAACACTGTCACGTCGAGTCGTTCCACTGTTAAGTGTTTGGAATACACCCGATTGCTATTTATTATAAGCATTTTCTAATTTAAATTTAACTATATGTTAAATTTTATATCATCAAAAGTACCTATTATACATTATTTTTTAATAAAATAATATATTTAAGAAATGTACGTAGTATTGTCAAGTAAAGTCAGGTAAGACAGCGCTTCTTATAAAAAGATGGTCGAATAAATAATATATTTACGAACTATTCGTTAGTACGTTTATTTCCTTGATGGCTAGTATTAATATTTTGTGTTAACTCAATGCTGACTGTACCTATATATCTATTACATTATGTGTGACTTTGTGTACAAAAATACACAAAATCGTATTAGTTCTTATCTTTGACTAATCGACGCTTTGTTGACATTGGGTGTTTTGTTAAATGCCGATAAATTCCTAGTATTTATAAAATATTATTTTACAGAATGAGAACTGTGTAAAGTCTATAATAGTTTTTGAGGAAACAAGGTTATTTGTTAGCGACCCAAGGAGAATGTTGACGCTAGACACACCTTAAGGGTATTCGCATACGAAAAGACTTATTAGTCTTCTACTTAGAGTAGATATATTAAAAAATAATTTATGATAATTATCAATAGATATCGGATAAACGTAAATCGTATCGTGATTTGAATTCAATTCAAACGAATTTGAATTCAAGCAATAAAAAATATATTTGAGTTGTTATTATCATAAACAAACATTAATGAAGATATTTTCGTAGGTGCTCAAAACATATCACGCTAGTTTTCATAGGTTCCGTTGTTTTTCAAATTTTACCTTTTTTCGTTTTTTTGGATGTTTTTTCTATATCTTTGTCTGTATTTGTCGACAACGCGCGTCATGTATTGCACCGAAACTGCTTATATATTTTTTTATGTTTTTCTTTTTTCCTCAGACAACTTTTTGCGACTATTTAACATCAAACGAATGAACACTTGACATTGACAGCGTTGACGTAAATAATGAAGTAGTGTGTGTAATGTTACACTTTGTAGTGTGAGTAATGTTTTTTCATTAATTTAAATTAAGTAATAATTAATTATTAAAACTTCCACTTGTTATTTTATAAAATTATGAACTATCTGTACTTTTTCCACATATTAACTTTATCTGTGCCAAATTTCATATTCCGTCCGATTCCAATTTGGTATATTAATATAATTTGGAATATTAATAAACTAAATGAATAACCTAAGTATATAACACATACACACAGACATGGCGTAAAATAAAACATAACCAATAACGCAGTAGGTAAAACCACATCTCAAAGTAGAATCAATTCGTCATCGCGTTACCACATCTTTATGAGTCTCAATAATATTATATCTTAAGAGATTTTTTGGCAAGGAAAGACATCTTAAAGGTCATTTTATAATGTAATTCCATAAAGTTATTTATAAGTTTATCTTAACATACATTTAAGTATGAGTATTTTGGACATTAATTTGTCTTTCGTGTATATATTTTACATGAAGTGAGCTTGTGCGGTAGTTGGAGTACAGGTTGGATTATTCAAACTGAAAAATCTATTTAAACACAAAGTATGCGAGCCTTAATAAAATACCTATCTGCTAAAATATTACACTACCTATGTTGATATGAACGAAATGCTCATTAAACGTAAGTGTTCTAAAAGGAAAAGGATGAGCTTTGTACAGTTGAGTGAGAGTAATGTTCTCACAAATACAATAGTTACAGAATAAGAAGACGAACTTGGTAGTTAGAAGTGCGCGTAATGTTTGTGAAAAGCAAGTGTTCTTACGTCGTGACGGCACTGGACTTCTTAGTGTGGTGATATTTACAAATTCAAGTCGTCTTTATAATATATAATAGTTTCTTGATACAGGAACTAGCATTTAATATTCCATTGAGCAGTATATATAATATAATACCTGATGTCGAATAAGAAATATCTTAAGTAATAGTATATTTCAGTATTTCATTTAGACTCGTGGGATGCTTGGAGCAGATCTTGCAGCATAGATTTGTTGGCAGTACCTTGATTGCTGACGGTTATTGTTTGCGGCGTCATGCCACTTCGCGTGACGTCATGTCAAGGGAATGAAGCTATGTATGTATAGTGTTAAAAACTTCAGAACTCAGGGGAGTTTCATTAACTATGACATTTTCTTTCTAATAAACACAATGAAAACGTATTTATTTAAAATAAGCTTAACATGGCTATAAATATTTATAGATAAAATTAAATATGTTTCATTATTGATATTATTTTTGTAAAGGTTAAAAAACGTACTACAGTTTCGGCTTTTTAAAATTAATTATTTTATGATTATACATCCAGATAGGAATATAAAGTTAGGTTTAAATAAACCATATTACGTATTAATTTATTTGATAATTAGCTAATTTACAACCTCGGTTTTTCATTTTGCATGTTTTAGACTTACTCCAGCCACCGAAATCAGTAAATGGTATTTCAACCTTTTTGCAAACTAACAGTATCGAACTAGTAGGTTTGGTTTTGGAACAGAGTAAAACAGATTTTCCTAATTATTCTATATTTATATTTATACGGTGTTGGAAATGTTATACAAAATATATGATCAAGTTTATTTTTCCCTATTATGTAAGTCACTAAGCTAGTAACAGTAAGACATTGGAGTTGTCTATTCCCCTCCCAACATATTATACTTCTCTAAACTAGAGATCATTCTTGAAGATCTGCTTTCCTACACCGCACATCTCTTAACTTTAACATTTGCTTGCTTAGGCAAGACTCAAGGTCAAATCAACTCCAAGGCCGGCAACGCTCTTGTGAGTCCTCGGACGTTGCAAGAGTTCGTGGGCGGCGGTGATCACTTCACACCTGTGATCCGCACGCTCGTTTGCCCTATTATAACATAAAAAAAAAAAAAAAAAAAAAATAACTGACTCTTTCAACCTGGAAATTTTAGCACTCGGACCAAATCATCACACTAGTTCCTCGTCTACCTTGTTAGACCTTATTATTTGCTCGGACAGCCAATGTGTAAGTAAGTTTGGTCAGATATCTGCTCCTCCTTTTTCATATCATGACTTAATTTTTAATTCATACCAAGCAAAAGTGCCTAAAAGCAAACCTAAATATCTTTTGCTTCGTAATTACAACGATATTGACAAAGTTGCGATTACATCGGATGCATCTAGTATCAATTGGGCCACAGTGGAGGAATTGGAAACAATCGAAGAGAAACTAAAGTTTTTCAAGTCCCTGGGTAGACAAACCTCAACATCTAGAAACTTCTTCTTCTGTGGACGTAAATTATCTCAGTCGCCACTTTTCTTTTACCACTACCATTGACTCCCAAAGAAAAGCTAACAGCCTTTCGGCCATTCTCTGTTTGACTAAGCCAGATATTCCTTTCTTTTGCCTCACACCTGTTGACGAAGCCGAGGTTAAGAAGCATCTTCAAGCCATAACATCATCATAATACTGGTTGTGGTGGTATTAATCGCACTATGATATCATTTATTATCAAATCTTATTGATCCCTTATCTAAAATAATTAACTTTTCCTTTTCCTCCAGTTATCCCTATTTGTGGCGCAAAGCTCATATTCTCCCACACCCAAAGATCACTAATCCTTCGTTACCTTCTCATTATCGTCCCATTTCAATATAACCGTTTTTATCTAAGATAATTGAATCTTTAATTCATTCCCAACTCTCCTTATTCCTTTCGAAGAATGATTTGCTAGACCTTATGCAATCAGGTTTCCGCACTGGACACAGCACAGGTACTGCTCTTTTGAGGGTTACCGAAGACTCGCGGGTGTCGGAGGTATAGAATACAAATATGTTACCATTCTTGTACTGGTTGACTTTAGTAATGCATTTGGCGCAGTTGATTATGACCTCTTACTTGCGTTGATGTCCAAGTACAACATCAACGCAACAACATTCTACGTGAATACGGCGGTGAATATAAATATAAAACCCACTTTATTGTTACCTGACAAAAGATGCTGAAACATTATGGTTTAAACTAAATAGCCATAAAAAATTGTGACAAATTAGTTTTAGGTCCTTGCATATGACCTTAGGGTTTTCATGAATTGGCCACTTTGACCTCAAGTATCTGGCTTTTGGGTTGGAATACGAAGTTCAAATTTATTTCGAATTTAAGCTCGTGTATTTCAGTTTTGAATTTAGTAAATTAATTGTTTTCACGCCCCTTATTTTTTCTCCCACGTCTTTTAATAAAAAAAATACTCTACTCTATAAAGAATACAGTCTCAAATTTCCGAACACCATACAAGAGAACCTGTGTCATATCTGGATTGGACAAATAAAAAAGATTAGTCCGTTAATAGCAACAGCAGCCAACAATTTATCATATAATATTAAAAATATAGAGAAAAACTGTGGAACTTGTGTTAAAAATAAGTCAAAAGGACAAGGATATCTCAATTAGGCCCAGTTACTAAGTCACTCGAGATAGTTTCTATAGATACAATTGAAGGTTTTCGAGGATCAAGATCAAAAAAAATAATATTTACATTTGTTATTAGAAAATTTTACCAGATAGGCATTTATCATGACATTTAAAAGTGCAAATGATTTTGTAAAATTAGTCAAGATAATAATAGAAAGTGACATTGGTTCACTTATTACAGATAAATACACAAGTGTTGATATATCTCCAAAGAATTTAAGGAATTCCTACATAATAAAAAGATACAGCTAATATTTAAAGCAGTGAATGTACCACTCTCAAATGGTCTGAATAAAAGACTGAATTAACACATCAGTTAATAAAATCAAATGTAAAATGAGGGAAAGTGAAAAAATTAAAACAAATAAAGTAAATACAATGAAATTTTTAACTCAATCACAGGATTTACTCCAAATTATCTTTTATCGGTTAAAAGTCGTTCAAATGAGCTAAAACAGGCAGGCAGGCTAAATAGGCAACATGACGATAGAATCAAGGATAAAGGAAAAACTCTTGAAAATTCCATAAAAGCGCACAACTACAACAAAACTATGTTTTACAGAATTATAAAAAATATTTAATTTAATATGGGATACATGATGTACGCGGAAAATGGAAACAAACTCAAAAGAAAAAAATAGATGAATTTAAAATCGGACCATATATATTTATAGAAATATTTCACAATCTTTTTTTAGATTAAATTCAGACTTTTTGCGATCGGTTAGTATTCAGTTTTCCGCGTCATAAACCGAATCCTGTTCATAGAATGGACAATCAACGTTAACTACATATTGACTAAAATTTTCTTAGGACATTTTCCTTTGAGGGAGAAACAAACGTTTTTTCTCTTTATGAAGGAGAACAAAATTGATGAATCGCGAATATATTGGAATTTGAAGAGAGTTCAAATTGCTTTTATTTATTTTTATTTTTAAATAAATCTTTTCCACTTTGAATCATTCTCAGTGATCACTTGTGTACGTCAAATAGAGGTGTCAGGAGGGCCTATTTTGATACCATACTTATCGAAATAAGCCCTTCTGCAAAAACACCTCTGAAATTACGAGGGTTCCAAACGCGCCCTGGTCTGAGAAGAACCACACAATAAACTCAGCCGCGTTTTTTTTTTTTATTGTGATCACTGTTTCACAAATGTCAATATAAGTAAAATGAGCAATTTACGAACAACTAGAACAATGGCAATCAATTCACGTAGAAGGCTTAATAATTTAAGAAATAAAAATGAAAACACAAGAACCATTGCCAGCAACACGACCAGTCACCGCAAGCAGCACCCGTTCACGAGCATAACGCAAGGGTCAGCCATCACCCCCTTCGCCATATTTGAGGGAGGAAGGGCGACCCGACCCCCAACGCTACCGCAAGTAATGACTTCTAAGGGAACGGTGTGATGCGGCCAGTTGATCGAACAAAAGTAACTAGCAACGTCAAACAAATTGCGCAGGTTACTAGTTTATCGCTACAATACAATTTATTCCCAGGCCATACCGTCGTTAATATAATCCTTTACACTATAATAGGATTTTTTTATCAAATTTCTTTTAATGTATACTTTAAATTTATTTAATGACAATTTTAAAGCTTCATTTGGGAGTTTATTATAAAAACGTATACAATTAATTTTGAAGGAATTTCCTATTTTTTGGAGCCTAGTGGTGGGCATAGCAAGTTTATTTTTGTTTCTGGTATTAATTTTGTGTAAATCACAATTTTTCTTGAAGTTAATAATATTCTTATGTACATACATTAGGTTCTCATAAATATATTGATTATGTACAGTCATAATTTTGAATTCTTTGAATTTATTTCTTAACGATTCTCGGGGCCTCATCTTATAGATCGCACGAACAGCCCTCTTCTGCAGCACAAATATAGCATCAATATCTGATGCATTACCCCATAACAGTATACCATATGACATGACACTGTGAAAATAACTAAAGTAAACTAATCTAGCCGTTTCAACGTTAGTCAAGCGGCGTATTCTTTGAACCGCGTAAGCAGCAGAACTAAGTCTGTTCGACAAATCTGAAATATGAGGGCCCCATTGCAATCTTGCATCCAAGGTTATGCCCAAAAAAGTAGCAGCATTAACCAATTCCAATTCCTCATTTTTTAGCTGAACATTGGTTTTGACGGCCTTCACGTTTGATAAAGTAAATTTAATACATTTAGTCTTTCTTTCGTTCAGCAACAGATTATTAGCATTAAACCATTGTACAACATCTGAGAGAGCATTGTTTACATCGTCAATTACTGATTGTTGTCTATTCATTTTAAAAATAAGAGATGTATCATCAGCAAACAATACTATCCCATGTTTATCCCTTACAAAGTAAGGCAAGTCATTTATGTAAATGAGGAATAAGAAAGGCCCCAATATAGAGCCTTGTGGCACGCCCATTTTGACAAATGAACCAGGGGAACGCTTTCCATTAACGTCTACTTTTTGTGTTCTTTCATTAAGATAGGAACTAATCAAATCAAGGGCTTTTTTCCTAATTCCATAATGCTGTAATTTTTGGATTAGAGTTTCATGCTGTACACAGTCGAATGCCTTAGACAAATCACAGAAAATGCCCAGAGCATCTCGTGATTCCTCCCAGGCCCCAAATATATTCAGCAATAACTCAATACCAGCATCTGTTGTTGAGCGACCGGGAGTGAAACCAAACTGTTGTTTATGCAAAATGTTATTTTTATTAAAGTGAGCTACTAGTTGACTAAGGATAATTTTCTCAAAGATCTTACTAAATGTGGGTAGTACTGAAATTGGTCTATAGTTAGTTGGATCTAATGTACTGCCAGATTTAAATAATGGTGTTATTTTACTATGTTTCATTAGATCAGGAAATATACCGCAATCTATACAGTTATTGAATATTACTGCTAAGTATGGCGCAACAATAGGCATTAGGGGCTGAAGTACGTTAACGGATACTCCCCAAAGATCATTTGTCTTTTTGACACTAATCAATTTAAAAGCTTTTACTATTTCCCGGGCACTAACCTTCTCGAAATTGAAATTAATATAACAATTATCAACATTGTCCGTAAGTAATTTCAGAGCGGCAGCTTTCTGTTAGAGAATGGTGTAAATTTATAAAACTTTACCAGTCTTCTATTTGATGTCTTTGTTGCTATTTTTCACATTTATTCAGCATTTTATCTGGTGTTGGTATTTTATAAGATTTCTCTTGATAAATGTGATATCAAAAATCTGGTAAGATTATAAAATGTGCCTCAATTATTCATCATTAAAATGTTCTTTCGAGGAACACTAACTTTGTATAATTTATTTATATATAAGCAATTATTACAAACTCCTTATAATATTTAAAATATATACATAATTGACACACTATGCTATTGAATTCGGAAAAAATACAAAACAGACTTATTTTTATTCCCTAAGTACACTTTATAGATGTCAACACAAGCTATGTCAAAAATGATATGATTAAAGAAGTAGAATAGATGCTTTAACTATTAGAATGAAATAAAAACGAATCAACCCCTTTAATTAATATATATCATATCATACAGGAAATATTAGAAAATAATAAATCTATTAGATACGAACAATTGATAAGTTAAATTAAATTATAACAAAACTAATATTTGAAGAAACTATGATTATCACTGAAGTCTACTTTCCATATTAATGAAAATATTATGGAAATTAATTTATAAAATCAAGAATTAAGACAAAACTTATCAGAAATAGTTATTCCCATAAAGTCCTTATAAGACCACACACATATAATCTATAAATAGAGAATTTTCACACAATGTATATAAAATAAAATAATAAAATAGAAAGAAGTCTTGCATTAGGTCAATAAGAAATTTTACATCAATCAATTTTAAACTCTCACCTACTTTTAACTACGTTAAAAAATATCAATAGTTTAGAGAAGTTAGCATTAGGTCTTGTATTAAATAATTTAGTGAGAAAATAACAAATGATTTCAATATAAGAATATCTCAAAGGAAATTACATTAACTTTTAGAAATACCTTTAATTGAAGATGACACTTACCTATCTATTTCAAATACATTCCCTTACCGATGTTTTTCCTTGACTCCACTATTGTTATTGTTCCTAAATATCTATATCTTATAGCAAAATAATTGAAAGCTAGATTATTTGCCTTTCCCCGCAAGGAGATTGAAAAGGCGACAAAATGTCAAGTGACGAGAGTGAAGTGATTATGACTTCTTTGTGTTATTTGTAACGTACATTACACTGAGTATTATAACTCTATCTCATCTTTAATTCACTACACCAGTTGCTTGTTTCCACACGAATATAAACTGCTTATTGCCATAGATATTCAAAATCCCGGCACCTCACTCTTACCACTTGACATCAGGCTTCATCATTTTTCTAATCAGGATCTACAAATATTTTATACAAACCCCTTTGTGAGCCACGATGAGCTCGCAGTGGATTCAGAGATCAATATCGTCGAAAACTACCTTTGTATTATTACACTTTAGCTGACTTGTGAAATAACATTAAATAATTATATTTAAATAAATATAGAACGAAAAGTAGACTACCATCTGGATTTGACAATTGACAAGCTAAATCAAAAAATATTTGATTTGGTTCAATTATTGTGTTAACAAAAATCATGTTTTCAATAACTTTTAAAAAATAACTATTTAAATAACTATTTAAAAAATGAGGAATGTGAAATTCAGCATTCATCAGAAAACTGAAATATATACGCTATATTTATTACAAAGATTGTATTTCTGAGCAGATCAATTAACTTATGTAAATATTCTGGTTTGTTTATTACTTATATTATATGCATACGGCTTAAATTATAATTTACTGATATGTACATTGAATATCGTACTATATATAATTAGAATATTCTGTATTTCGGACCACCTTCTCATTTCACGACGTCTACATGGTTTCGTTAGTCTTAAAAGGTGTAGCTACTTAGCGATAAGGCTGCCTCGTTCTTTAACTGTATTGTTTTCTAGAATAAAAGTATAAATAAGTAAATAAAAATAATATATAATATTGTCGCTCTTTGCACCCCATAGAATGAAATTAAAGAGATTTATTCCATAACTAGGGACACGAGCTGAACTCTCAATACTATTAATATTAAAATTAACTCATTGTCAGGCGATTAGTTACATTTACGTTTATTTATTTATATTTAGTCGGCTGTATGCACGTGGAATTATATCGAAATGTACCGTACAAGTTTCGAAACCATTCGGGGTTCTTACTCATGAACTCGAAGCGTGGCGTGGCAGTTCTCGAGGGAAATACAGTTAAGGTTTCCTTTAGCTGACCAATCCAAGCCAGGTGAATGAAAGATGACGAGGAGTTTTCTGGTCCAATTTAAATGTGAGTATTTCGATTATAACTAAAGCAAAATATGAATACTTATTCTATTTGTTGTATATGGTTTAAGAAATGTCATGTCATGAGGAATGTTCAAATGTTTTTAATATTGATTTTATTTATATTCAAATATTTAAATTTTTCTTTTGTGAATTTAGTTTGTTCTTCTTTTATGAATCCCCAGTAGTGATTAATATATGAAAGAACTGTATAAACTGTATAAACCAAACTTACAAGTATGTTAAGAATAACATGGAGCTTTACCACATGTACGGAGATGTTAGCGTAAAACAAAAACTTATTTCACATCTAATAAAACCAAATAAAACACGATAGATTTTTAATCTTCCATGTGAAGACATTTTATTCCTATAGGTACTGCAGATAATTTCTTTATGAATCAATTCCAAGTCATATTATTATTACCTCGGTAACATTTATATAAAATAATTGGTAAAGTTTTACATAAACGACAACTATTTCATAATATTTTTGTTAAAAAAATATAAAATGCTTTTGTTGTAAGTGAGTATATTTAATTGGTATAATACTAATTACAACGTTACATGCATTTTATAATATACGAGTATAGGTTGAACTGTTCTCTTTTGTAAAATATAATAGTACTATATAAGAATATAATTTATTATTAAATGTTTATTACTTATCAAATTATCTAAAACTGCTAAAACCGACAGTATATAATATATGACGTAACAAAAGATATATAAACATTTATCGAAAATCTAAAAAAAAAACAAAAATAAAATCCATTTTTTGCGGAAAATTGATGTTGGTCGAGTTCAATCAGCGGATATCATATTCTAAACGTTTTTGAATCTTTGGTATCTCAAGCTGGCGGAGTTGAAACCGGAACAGGAAACAATTAGTGATTAAGTGTTTTTCGAATTCGTGACACTTTATTTTTTAAAATATTACTCTTCTCGCTTATAAAATACACACATTATCGTCTCAAAGAACTCATTGCTTTTATAACTAGGTACATAAGAGACTCAAAATCTCCGGGAAAAACATAAATTTTATTATTAATTTACAATTTGAAACTATTGCTGCTATTAAATACCCTTCACTTCACTTTTGATGATTAGGAATGATAAATGTGTTAATATTATAATACAAAATATTACCAAAAAGAGCTTTAAATATGAAGCGACAATGTTTGGAATACAATATCAGTTCTTATCCAGTAATCAAAGTCTCCTAAATTATAAATCGGTTGTTTTCTTCCCAAAATGCTTTCATGAGTATAAAACTCATGTACAAAACTGCTTACAATATTTAGACATCGACATTTAGGTAGGACCGAATTTTATGTGGGAATTTTTATCTAAAAAATTTAAAGGTAAAGTGTAGTAGTAGTGTGTGTAGTGTACAGTGATCCACAAATTGAAATAAATAAATAAATATACCGGCGTCTCTTGACTCTCGCTTATGCACTGTCATCCCGTTACCATGGTTATAGTTTACTTTAATACAAAGCACTTTCTTACAAAATAAGAAACCCTTAAAGAAACAAAATAAATATTAATGAGTAAAGTAATATAACATTGATACAACTTACATAAAACAACTCTAATAACATCAAATTTGATTCCTGAATATCAGAATTGGTCTTTAGTTTTATTATTGTGTATCAATAATACAAACACTGAAACTGTCAACTACTTCATTTATTAAAATGTTAGGGTTGCTCCATTATATGTATGTGGATAATGAAGAACCTTGGCCCTTAGGGAACGTAACTGTACTACGTGACCAGTTTTTACAATTTTTACCCCCTCCCTCTCGGTGACCACCCGAAGTATTTGATAACCCCTTTTTCTTTATTATTTTATTCAATTGAATAATATTTAAACAACTGTATCATATTTTCACAATTACAACAATTTAAACTGAATTAAAAACCCTTAAAGATACTGTTAAGAAACTTTGCTCATCTCAGATCTAAATTAAAAATAAAATTCAAAATATAGTAAACTGTAAAAACATTGTAGTTAGTCGACAGTTCCAACGTATTTACGTAATACACCCGATCTCTCAAGCATAAAATAATGTCATTTCACGTAATTTTAATATATTAATATGTGTTTATTACCAATTTATGGTACCTATAGAATTCATGGGCATAACTAATTATTTTTTTACAATTCTGTGTCTGTCTGAAAAATTGAATTATTACTATAGTAAGAAATCTCATTTACTAGAGTTAGGTACAGATCAAACAAACTTTTAGCAATTTGCTTCGATCAGCAACTAATGGATGACCGAGAATACCAGCTCCTAAATGGATTGCTTCGTCAGCGACCTTTATTTAGTTAGATAGTATATATTCCAATAATAACCATCAAATATGTTTCACTTTCATTATGAATGGAATATAAGCTTAAAATTTTATGAAAATACCTTTTTTTTAACATTTTCTTTTAAAGTAAACAAAAACGTTTAAGCAATATTTAAGATACAATTTTAATTAATTTAAAAAAAAACCTTTAATACAACGTTCGGCATTTCGAAGATTTATAAAAATGCAGTTCAACATGACAAGCGGTACGTTTTAAGTAAGAAGGTAAACTACTAATATGCTTATCTCCCACAAGCATTAAAATGTTAAACTACCCACCTTTTTGATGACAGAGACTTTTGATGACACCTACGTACGACGCAATTTCTACTCCCGTCTATATGTACTTATACAATTTAACAAAAACAATAAGTCCACACTAGTAGAGGCGTGCGCCGGAGTTTACATCTTAGTTATTTTTCATCGATAGATATCGATAGATAGGGGACCCACAGTTTCTAATAATAATAATTATTTACAATTCGGTCAGAGTTCGTCTAATATTATTACTCTGTGACTTTCTGTGTAAGCGGTAAGGCGGCGTACATTTATAAAATCGCAATATGTTTAAGACGTCACCTATCAAAATTTTTTAAAGCGGTGAACTGCACAAGACGCTCAGACATTCATTTTGTATATATAATAATAATTATTCTGTAAAAACTTATTAGAGGGCCATAAAACAATAATGGCGTATCTGTAAATAATATGACCAAAAAGCACGTTTTCTGAGATGACACTTGACAAAAGTGCTCAGATAGCTCAGATGTAATGTCACAAATATACTTCGTGAATATTTCAGATACAACTCAATAATAATCACTTAATAAAAATAAATATTAAATAAAATCTAAATTATTAATGAACATTTTTTTCTCTTTCAAAGGATAATGTTCAATTTTAAGCCCCAGTTAAAGCTCTTTGTCCCGGTTAGTTCAATTACCAAGCTGTAACTAGTGAGGAGTTAATAGTGATACATTGGATTAAGACCCTTATGTTACTCACTAGAAGAACTAAAATTGCACAGTAATACAGAGAATGCGAGCTACATATTGCTTTATTTTGTCCCAAATTATTATCCATTTTATCGTTAAGAACATAAAGTTCAATTTTTATTGTATTATTAGTAAATGGTGAGTTATTTAAAGCTTAAAATACCTTGGAAAGTGGTACCGGAGATGAAAAGATAACGCTCAGTACTTATTATAACCTCTATAGTATGTCAAGAGTGTTCCTAAGTTGATGCGCTTTACCACCTACGACTACATTACCACTTCCCATCAGGTGGAATTTAGTTAAGCGTCAACTTAGTTTAAGTGTAAAAAATAAAAATAAAGTGTGGTTACAACTTTTCGTGAGAATTTTTTCCATCTAGTCTCCTTTCACAACGCACGATAAGAAACTTAGTTCCAAAAAATAAAAATATCACAATACAAATAAATATAATGAAAGTACTTCATGATCAACCTAAAGTCGCTGTTTTTCAGTTGTCCGGTACGAACATGAAATAGTAGGGTTGTTAAAAAATAGTCTATTCTAAATTTCTGAATATTATTAATCAATTTTTACTAAATCGATTATATAAATTACATATATTAATTAATTTTTCTAAATAGCGCCAAAAAAATATTTGCATTTTGCATAATTTGCATACGGAAAAAGATTACCAAAATGATAGATTTTTAGCTCCAAATTTGTGGGAATAATTGTTTATTGTTTTTTTTTTTATTCGTTTAAATTTTATGCTTAAGAAAAAAATTGTTTTGTATTTTAGCACAGTAAGGTTGTGATTTTTATGTTTGTTTTATTTTATTCTATTTTGATTTTAGTCAAATGTGAAATGATACTGAACACTAGTGACAATTATTGTTAGTTTCTTAAAGTACTGTTTAAACTTTACATTAAAAAAAATATTTTGTATTTTTCATAATTTGCACAAGGATTACCAAAATGATAGATTTTAAGCTCCCTACATGAAAATTTATGGGAATAATTATTTTTAGTTTTTTTACTGTTACAATTAAAACTCAAAAAGAGATTTGGTCTGTATTTTAGTTTTCATTGCAATTAAAAGATTGTTTTATTATTAATAAAATGTTTAATAATATTGAAAATTTGTAGCAATAATTATATTTAGTTTTCCAATTATTCAAACTGAAAGTTTATAGAGTACTTTGTTTTACGTTAAAATTTTGAAACCAAATGAGTGTCATTTTGGATATTTTTTATATTTGTCGCAGCGTCAGTATTTGGACGCCGTCTGCGGCTTCACATGTTGATTAATTATTTGGAATTAAACAATAAAGCACTCAGTAGAATATTATGGAAATGTCAAGCACTATGCTTGGGTGTAGTCGATGCATCGTGGTGACATGACACGTGATTGGTAGCTGTCAGTATCAACTGACAGTTGAAATGTCAGTTGAGTGAGTAATTTGGATTGTAGAGGCACTTTTGGACGGAAAGCGGAAGAAGACGGTTCACTTTGATTTTTTGAAAGTCAAGTCGCCACGTTGTTTCGAATTCACCGCATTTTCACTTTTAATCTAGTTTCATCAAATCAATCTTGTAGTATTTTTGTATTCTGTGCCTAGGAGTGATTAAATAAACTATTACATTAAGTGTTGGAACTATTATTTTAAGACTACCGCAATGTCGGACCAACCTGACAGCGAGAGGCCACACTTGCCTTCGTTATATTCATAATTTTATTTGATTTTTAATCTGATAAATTGTTAACATTAATGTCTTTACATTATTGTTAGTATACAAAAAAGTATGCAATTTTTTTTTGAAATAGAAATAATCGAATTCTTCACAAAAATCGATTATTTATATCTTTGAAAATCGATTTTTGATAAATCGATTTATAGTGAAAAAATAATAATCGATTTTTTAATAATCGAATTGTTTCTCTCAATGTCACATCCCTGTGAAATAGTTCCTTAATAATTGTTTCTTAGCTTGAATGCTATATCTTATTAACAGAGACATCTTATTAACGTTATATCTTATATAACAGGAAATAACAGTGAACAAAGTTTAAGTTTAAAAAAGTCTTATAGTAAATAGTAAAGCAGAATAAGCGTTCGTTTTATCAAAAAAAGTAATACTCAGAAGTATACAGTGATAAGTTTACAAAATCCTATATTTTCTCAAAATAAAGAAGTTTTATCGTGATGAGCTAAAAAGTACAAACATCGCATAAACTATTTATAAAGATAAATATCTCTATATATTACTTATTTTTTGTTTAAGCTCCAGTTTTCGCCTCTATAATGTTACAATAAATGTTTATAAAAAGTTTTTAATCTATAATGTTACAATGTTATAATGTTATAATTAATTATAATGTTAAAATAGTTCCAAAACTATCCAAAAATCGTTCAAATAAATAAATAACATGTTACTTCAGTGAGGAGTGTCATGAACTATTAAAAATTTAATGTAAATTGTTTTTTCGACAATATTTGATTTACTTTTCTTTTCAAGATTTATTCTTGTTATTATGTAATTTAGGTATAATCTGTTTTTAATAATACAGTTGTTAATTTCATTAAATGAAACAATAATAAATAAAACGAATGAAATCAACAGACTGTGACATAATAAGAGTAAAGTAAGAGAGTTACAATATTTTATTTAAATCCAAATCACATATTTTTACTTGTTACTTTCGTTTTAAACTTAAACCATTATAACTTGAGTCTTGGTATATGACTTAGAAATCTATTTCCGTCACCCGGAGATGGGTTTCTAACAACGGAAACATTTACACTATATGTACTGCAATGTCGAATTTTTTATATGAATTGAAAATACAGAAGTATCCTTAGATTTCTAGTGTCTTAAATACTTGTAATTATCTTAATAAATTTAAGAAGGCAATATGTTTGATTGTATTATTAGCGATTAAATAAGACCATCTAGTGAATAACCATTTTAATACTATATGCTAATGCTATCTGAATATGGTTTTCTTAGGAGACTGTTTACTTAATTAGATTTGATGATATTTTTTTTATTATCGTTAAGAACAAACCGATCGGAAAGAATCTGAATTGCAAGTAAAGTATTGTTAGTAATAATGACAGGCTTCCTTTAAGATACAAGGAGGGGTGGGAGGGAGGGGGGTGTTGTTTGGTGAAAAATAACTTTTATTTTTCAATCAACTATCTAATTCAACGTAGTCTCTTAATTGTTGATTTATATCTTTTTCACTTTGAATCATTACCAGTGATAATTTGTGTACTTCAAATGGGGTGTCAGGAGGACCTATTTTGATATCATACTTATCGAAATGAGCCCTACTGCAAGGACGCTCAACTTAAAATTAAAATAACGAGGGTTCCTAACGTGCGCCGGTCAGAGAACAACTACACAACGAACTCAGTTGGCTATTTCTTTAAAGTAATCACTGTTTCACAAACGTCAAAATAAAATGAGCCATTTACGAGCAACAAATCGACATCGATATCTGATACAGGTTAGAGACTCGTTAAGAGTGAAACTGGATTGATGGACAAATTAACGATTATTGTTAAATGTTAGGGATAATGGCGGGTTCTACACTACACCCGGGGGAGAGAAAATATATATATACTCTAAATAGCAATTATCCCATTTATATTGCCTTGTCTTATTTATGTGTGTCTGTCGGTGGCGTCATGGCTACCCAGCAATTGATCCGATTTAAGTACGGTTTATTGAATTTAAGACCTTGTCTGTCAATATGGCTTATAGATTTCTTTTGGTGGAAGTAAACTTAGTCGTCTCCTTTGAGTTAGGGATTCAGCTCTCATTCAAACTGATGACAAGACCTCAGGTACTATTGTCGAGGGTTATTTTAATAAAGATAAGTCTATCCACTAGAAACGCTTGTCACTGTCAGGAATATTGAAGTTAGAATTAATGAAACAAAATATTTACAACTTTTTATTGCAAAATATAACACATTGAAATGATTTGTTTTATCGATCCTACACTACAATAAATGCATACATAATAAATACAACATACAGTATGTGTTGTAAAAAATGATCTTGAATTTTCACTTAAGACTTTTAAAAAGATTCCGTTTATTATCGTATTTTTCTGTATGAAGCTGTATGTATGTAGTAGTATAGCTGTAGCTGTATGTACATTGAATTTATATATTTAAAAAGTAATAATTATTTATATTAACTGATGATAATGATAGAATATTAACTGATTCCACAGGCACTAAATATAGTTAGTAATATTGAACATAGGCATGTAAGATGAAACATTTACAATAAAGTTACATCTAAAGTCCTCTTATCAACCAATTGATCTTAACGCTATGAGGCTGAACATAGCCTATAGTTCACTGGACCTACGCACTCGTTTCAGGAAGCACTAGGAACTTTAAACACACAGTTTACAGCACATCAATATACAAGAATCATATTCACAAACGATGGAACTTAACAACTTTAAAAACTAATAAGATAATTTTTTCTATTATTTTTCTGTAATTCTAGTTTCAAAATAATCTTAAACAGTGTTTACAGATTAAAATATGCGTGTTTCTTTAACATATATTAATGGAATGGTAATATTGAATATTTTTTTCATATGTATAGATTGAATGCATTTATTTCTATAAAAGTGTAAAGGTACCCTGTTGCAATGTTATGCTTTTTTGATAAGAAATGAATTTCAAATTTCTTGATAAATCGACTAAAGATAAATTAAAAATAAAGCTGTCTAAAGACAAATTAAAAATCATAAACAAATATTTCAGACTGCATTGACAACAATGAAGAAATCTTCAAGCCGTGGAACACTAACAGGCATTTACAGTTTTCTTATCACTTGTCACTGAACTGTACTATCTTAAACACTCCTGGTTTCTGAAACTGGTTTCTCCAATCCATGATTTTACTTTTAATGAGAGAAAATATGAAATAGCTGATTGCTGTATCTTTACATAAATATAGAAATAAAGACACGTTTTTTTATTAATTCCATTGTATAGTATATAATAAATTAATATTTAAGGGTCAATCATATTTATTTGAGGTGTAATGTAAAATTTATTGAACATTTTGTTTAATTACTAGAACAATGATTGGTTTGGCTTAGAAATGGTGCAGTTATCTTATTATCAGAAATCAATTAGTCCTATATAAATACATTGAACATTTATTTTTAATTAGGGAACCACACATTGTCTAACATTTGCAAACAGTTTAAATAATTCAAAGCTCGAACACATATAGTTTACAGATCCAACGTTGTTAAGCAACAACACAACGATGTTCATGTGAAATGCCTCCCCCAGTAGAGGAGTCAGGAGGAGGCTCAGAACTCCTTCCCCCACCACTCCACTCCAATGCATCTATCATCTCCATCAACTCCTTAAATACTGCTATAACTCGCCAATTGTACTTAGCGGAACACTCAACATAACCACATTTCCAATGTTTACGTACGAGGTTCACAATGTTCCGCCTCTTTTCTCTGGAGTCCGTACATGCACTTTCAGCCATAGCCAGCTGTTGAAGACCGCTCACGGCAGAAGTAGCTGTACTGCACAAGAGGTCTTGCTTATTGCCTACAACGAGCACTGGAACGTTCCTCATATCTCTGCTTTCAACCATCTGATCTCTCAACGTTCTGATATATTGAAAAGTTTCAACATTGGACAAATCGAAGACTAAAATGTAGGCAGTCGCGTTTCGTAGTCCATAAAATCGGTAATGTGCCCACTCGTAGTAAGAGTTGATGGGAAAGTACGGTATTACAGGAACATCAGTTATTTTAACCTCGTATAAATGCTCATTTATGATCACCGATGGATAAAACGTTTGTTTTTTGTCCGTTGGTATGTATTCTTCTGAGAAGTCACTCCATACGAATTGCTGTAAAAATATATATTTGTCAATTATGTATAGATTACAATCGCAAAAGTGATTTATTATTAACGTACGCCACAGTACAGCTTGCAATTAAACAGAGGTTTGTACACTTTACGTACTTTATACGAGTGTATATGCGAAGTAGAATAGATGGTTAACCACTCATGTTGAATGTGAAATTTTAATACATGGGTAGTCATATTTGAGTAAACCATATATAAACCGGCTGCCGATATTCTGAAATCTCTCATTTTTACTCATTTTGTTATTTATACTTCTAATATTAGTGTAGTGTATGTGTGTGTGTGTGTTGTGTGTGTGTGTGTTGTGTGACATATAAGTGAACGATAAAATACTCCCACGTGTTTACATATTAATGAATACCTGTACGATACTGGTTTTGCCGACAGCTGGAGCTCCCAGTAGCACCACCTTGACAAGGTCCAGGCCGTCAGGGCTGGGCTCGACGCTTGGAGCACCCACAGACAGCGTGCCCATGCCGCCTCGCTCCAAGTAGTCCAAGTCCAATTCTGTAACGATAAAAATATACATATTACCAAAATAGTCAAAGAATATTTAATGCAGATGTCGTTACTTTTCAATATGGGAGATAATAATTATTCTTTATGTATTTTACGAGACATATTTCAGTTACTTTTCTATTAGACAAATTGCAATATAATAGATACAAATTATAACCCGTTCTTTCTAAGATTTTCTGCGCGAAAAAATTAACAGATTTCATCTGAAATCATATTTCTTTACACTCTAGTATTTCCCCCGGGTACGATGTTATCCGACATCCTTGGTATAAAATTTACTGAAATTCGAAAATATTTCCAGAAAAATATCGTTCTGGTTAAAGATTTTCCTCTAAAATAAAACTTTTTTTTGTATTTTAGAATAAAATAAAGCCTATACTAATATTATTTATTTCTATTACTCTAAAGTAACGCATCTCCAAAGAAAAAGGGAACGTTATTATTTTTGGAATTGTAGCTCATAAGAAACCAACACTATCTTTCTTCTAATATTTTTTTTGTGCCTTATTTTATAATAAATGTAATCATAAACCAGGGATAAAGATAAATTAAGTGTTTAATTGTATTGTCTTCGAATGTCTTGAAATAAATAAGAATATTTTTTTAATTCTTAACATGAAAAGGTCAGGCAGGACGGAATGGTGTGAAATACATTGTTAAAAGATTATTTATGACTAGCTGTTGCCTGCGACTTCGTCCGTGAGGACTTTAGATTACAGAGCTAAGCAATTTCTTTGATCGAGATTTTTTTGATAATCTTTTTTTTTAAATTGCTCTTCACGAAAAGCCCTATTATTATTTCAAGGGTGTAATATAATATAAAATAATAAATAATATAGCTTAGAGCCAAGGTTAAAGTTATTTGTTAATATTGGTTAAGATAGAGATTCGGATAAGTTACTTTCAAGAATACCTCTAACAAATAAATTTAAAAAATACTAGCTGTTTTCCGCGACCTCGAGCTTTTTTGGTCATCTTTATTTTTATAATTGCTCTTCTCGAAAAGGCCTATTATTATTTTAAAAGTATAATATAATATAGCTTAGATCGAACATGAAAGTTATTTCTAAATATTGGTTGGTTAAGATATTTTTTTTTAGATTCAGATAAGTTACTTTTAAGACTAGCTCCAACAAATGAAATGATAAAGTAAAGACATCGATGTCGTCGTCTTCGTCGTCTCGGTACGTAGTTCGCGTACGTACGTAGTCCGCGGGCCATCCACACCGTCGTTATATCTCTTGAATAGAATGGTAGATTTTAATAATTTAAAAAGTATTTTACAGGGATTGTAACGGTCTTTAATAAAATATTTATATACATCAAATCACATGTAATAATTATCAAATAAAGATTAACGCAGAGGTACGAATAATATGATTTGATTATTGTTGGAACTTTTAACAACTTTGAAAAAAGTAGTTCTAGAGGCGTAACCACAGTACATATTTGGACATAAGTGATTTCGGACTTCATAGTAGATTTTGATACGTTCTATGATATTGTAAATATTATTTTTGTTCTATCATCCATAGTTAAATAGTAAATTTTTTTATGATTTTTTTTTCAGACCTTAGGGTACATTATTGCATTTTAATCAGTACTCCTATTTTTTTAATTTATAGGTAATGTCACTCCATGAAAATGTAGCTTTCTAATTGTGAAAGAAATTTTAAAATAAAATTTGTATTTGAAGAATGAAAATTATATGCGAGACAATAAATAACACGATTAGTTATATTGTCTTGTAGTAACTATATGTATTTGTCCAGATATAAAAGTATACTTCATAAGTCCAGAACAGCTAACAGCAGATACACGACATGATTAAAAGACGTATTTGGCTCTTCAGTTTCAGCTTTGTATTATAGCAATCAACACTTCAAAGGACAAGGTTTGAAAGTATTAATTTATGGCTTACTTTTCATTGGAATATGCGTTCTCTTCTGTACAGAACACGTTTTAATATTTTGATTTAGAATCTCAATACTACCGGTGAGTTTTATAATATTTACATTTCTATGAGTCAAAGATAACAGGGTAGAATAATCTCGACAGAAACTTAAAAAAAATTGTGTTATACTAACATATCGATTGATTTCATTGATTTCAATTCGTAGTAAAATTTTATCTTAAATAAGTAATACTCCGCAGCCATTCATTAATGAATCGCCAAACTTATAGGTATGTGACTTAGCAATTTGATTATTGACTTTTTTAACAACTAAATTAAGCTTCGTTGTTTCGTTTGTTTAGATAAGTTATACAATTTGATTTTGAACTAGCTTTCCGCTCGCGACTTTGCCCCCGTGGAAGCCCACTCACTAGTTTCTTTATTTTTTCATGATTTAACATGTCCTATTCAAGTTTCACGTCACGTATCAGTGGAGGAATAATAGTATTATTCACGTCTAAAACTTCAAAAATCTCAATTTCATTTTAAAACCTTATATTGTATGGGTTTAGTCTCAGCTTTTTATTTTAACACTTATTCATAAATTTGTAATAAAAATCCAAATTTTGAAGTTCCATGGAGTAGAACTTTTATAAAAAGTTTTTTACTCCTTTCACCTTCCTCGGGACGGAATTTACAAAAATTCTAAATTGTATATGAGGGAGTAAATTGAGTAACAAAATATTTTTTATCTATAATTTTTTTACAATTTTTATTACAATTATTGCCTTTTATATGACGGCTATTTTATCATATTTTTCCTTTTATTTGAAAACAGTAATTGGTTGGTAGTCAATATCTACATATAGATAAATAATTAATGCGTTTTATGTATCTTGGATTTATAATTACTAAAACGATATTCGTTCATATTTCTTCAGTTTATAATATTTACATAACTCTTACAATTATTTGTGTTGTTTCGTAAGCTGGGATCACTTAAATAACACTTCCTCGTTATAATACTCTTTTATGTACTACTGTCCAGATGGTCGTTTCCAGACCAATGAAAGGAGGTGCCTATCAAAAGGATCCTAAATCCAGGTCCAGCATCTTCCTACAAATTAGCAGCCCACTCCATCGAATCTCAGTTCTCAATTGTCCCAATTTTAAATAAAATGCTGCAATTCATTTAAAAAATAAAAATAAAATAAAATTCAAATGTAAAAATAAACGAGTAAAATCCGTAAAATAAATATGTTTAGATCTAATTTTAGTCGCGGTAATTCTACCATACCTAGAATTACACTCTTGAAGAGTTTAATTAAACTTTTATGTACGTTATTAATTTAGTTTTTATTAATTAATTTAATATTTAATTTAGTTTTTTTTAATTTCTATATCTACACATATAATAATACTGTAGAAGAGCTAAATTTTGTAAATTTAATAGAAACTAAAAAAAATATCCCTAGGAGTCTTCATGCAAGCATCAAATTTTGAAATTTTTATCTATGTGTTGTTTTCCGGCTTTCACGTAAAAACTACTGGATTGGCATGAAACTTTCTTTGTTGTATAGCTATTATTCCTCGGCAATATATAGGCTGCAATTTATTTTGAAGACCGGAATTTAGAATGGAAATTTTGGTCTCTGTCGAATCCGGCTTTCACATAAAAACTACTGCACAGGCGCAAGCGTCGTGTTTGTCAATGTTTCGTAGCCATGTAACTTTTGGATACAGCTTAACGCCAGCGCTAGTGACTAGCTAGCTACCTGTCAAAATATAAAAATGTATGGAGTTTTATACATTTTATATATGGGAGCTGTTAACCTGAATTTAAAAAATCTATTAACATTTAACATATACTTTAGTCTCAGCAACACGTGGTCAGTTATCCTTTTTAATTTTGGCGTACATAAATCGTATGTACATTAGCAAAGCGCCATCTATTGGATAATTTCTCAATACAGTCAACAAATACCGTCATCTCTTAGAATTGTTCGGAATTAACAGATAATTATGTCTGTCAGATAATAAAAAAATAATTTACAATAAAATAAATAAATGAATTGAGGTATAAACTATCCTATCTTTTAAGTTGGACCAAACAATAGATACCAACAAAATTTCATTAAAATCGGTTAAGTAGTTTAGGAGTCCATCGAGGACAAACACTGTGACACGTCATTGATATATATTAAGAATATTCGGATATCCAGAAATCAATTTATTAAGACTATTTACATCACAACAGTATCGGGTAAAACAAAATTGCCGAGTCACATATCCTTCTGGCCTTCCTCCAGATGGTGATACATTCATGAAAGACTGGGGGATATTACTTATTTAAGCTGAAACTTGAACATGAGAATGAAGTTGAAATTACAGATTATATTTTAACATATAATATTAAACATATTTTGGTTGAATTTTAACGATACTTCAGTCTAATATTACATTAAAGCTACTACTTAAAGATACTAAGTTGGACCATAAATGTTTATTTTTTCCACATATAGCAACTTAGTAACTTTTTGTTTTTTATTTTGTATCTGCTGAAACTAAAGCCTCAAACAACTTTGTCCCGCTTAAGTCAATATTCATATTGTAGTTTGCCGCGGCTACGGATACCGTTTCATAGAACTATGACCCTTATAGTTCCCGAGGGAAGTATTGAAATTCTGTGTCAAAGTACATTTTAAGTAATGTGTATAGAAGAGAATGCATATTCCAATATTACGTAAGCAAGTTATGTTTCATTACAAGTAGACAATTGAATTAGTAACTAAACGTTTCGTTCAATGGTATGTTGTTATTTTGTAATTAGCCGAGTTCGCAGTTTACCGAGAATAAGTATTTAATTACATTTTACATTAACAATTATTAACAATGTGTATAAAATTAAGTTCTTTGGAAAAGATAAATATTTTTATTTTTATTTCATTTGATTCATTTAAGACGATACTAAATAATTTATTGGTTGGTATAAAATCTGTAATATATTTAATTTTCATAAAATAACAAAATAACTTAAATTAAACCTTTTCTTAAAAATTGTTACCTGATGGTGCTGCGGTATACTAACTTCAAGGTCCAGTCAAGGTCCAGTCAAGGTCCAGTATTGATAAAATTTGTCTTAATATGTATTGGTAAGGCAATATATGGTTGCAACATATCATCTTATATGCCTTTCAATCCATCGCCTTACAAATTGGTACTAACTTTCAAAAGAGTGGAACAATACATTCAACATCTTAACACTATTGAATTCGTTCATTTGATTCAAACGTGAACTAGAAACGAAGAGGACCTTCCTGGATCCAAAAGTAACTGAATAGGTACTTCTGGCACTAAGTGCACGGCGACCTCAGCACGCCACGTGTTGTCACGTCTCACCATCATCACCGACACCGCGATCAGTTATGACATCAACATTCAATGTATCATCTCAGTATTTTAATTATTTTCGTCACATAATTTCATATACTGGCCATTATTTTTTCTTCGATTTGAAAACAGTAATTGATTGCTATGCGCTTTTGAAATTAAACTTAATGTACCTCAGACAAGCAATAAGTATACACTATTATTACATTAGCGTTTGCTTTAATTATATTTCAGTATATATTAGCTTGTTTACAGACCTGGCTAATAAATCATACAATTTGTCTTGAATACTTAATATTTATAAATGTCTAAAATACGACAGATCATTCTCTAAATCCATTCCATTGTCTGAACAAAAAATGAATTTGTTTTTTTGCCTACTGCTAACTTTAAGAACTTTGCGCGTTCAAATGACTTCAAGTGACGTCAAGTGAATTCAGCTCTAACACAGTTTGTGATCATAATCCGTTACCTTTGATTGCAGATAAAAACGATTAACTGTCTAAAAGTCGAGGGTTGTGCCCTCGATATGACCTCAGGCTTTTATTAGATATTTGTTTCGCTAAACTCCATTCAACATTTTGCTTTGTTTTTTTTACAAATGTTAGATTCTGCTGAATATCAATTATAACGTGATGATTGTCCTCAGATATCAAACACTGTACCCGTAGCGATTGACAAATTTTAGATGCTTTCGAATGAACTACAAGCTTCGTCTATCACTAGCGCGTGTAAAAGTGATAAATTGATAAATATTCAATAACTTTCAGCTCGTGTTTGTCTAATCTGGAAATACATTTTATTACGGGGACGAGACCACCGTTCATTCATTCTACATGAGTACTCTGGCATTAACTAAACAAAACCTATTATCGTATGGAGCGTGTGGTACGAATGAAAAAAATATTATTGTTGTATTTAATATATATTTACCAATAACATAATAGTTTTAAAATAAAGCGTAGGTCTGCTGATCACTAATTACAGTTTTAGTATTCAAGTATTTTGAATTTTTTGGTTTGAAATAAATTTAATAGTTATAGAGAGGCTACCTCTGTTATTTTTTTGGTCTGGTCAGTCTGGTCAGTCTGGTCAGCCTCCCCCATTATTAACATGAGACGCGACCTGAGCTGGTCAGCCTCCCCCATTAATAACATGAGACGCGACCCGGGCTGGTCAGCCTCCCCCATTAATAACATAAGACGCGACCCGGGCTGGTCAGCCTCCCCCATTAATAACATGAGACGCGACCCGGGCTGGTCAGCCTCCCCCATTAATAACATAAGACGCGACCCGGGCTGGTCAGCCTCCCCCATTAATAACATGAGACGCGACCCGGGCTGGTCAGCCTCCCCCATTAATAAAATGAGACGCGACCCGGGCTGGTCAGCCTCCCTCATTAATAACATGAGACGCGACCCGGGCTGGTCAGCCTCCCCCATTAATAACATGAGACGCGACCCGGGCTGGTCAGCCTCCCCCATTAATAACATGAGACGCGACCCGGGCTGGTCAGCCTCCCCCATTAATCAAGTTTTTATATAAAAAATGTGTTATTTGCAAATTTAAATGAAATATTTTGGAATTTTGGGTTATTACAGACAGTTGTAACAAGATTAATTTAATCATAAATCGCTTTTAAACATCTTTTATTAAATTAATTGGTGTTTTTTTTTGTAATCTTTAGTACATACCCAATACTTTACTCTGCTTAGTGCAGTTCCCTCGCACATTGTTCTCGTCCTCCTTCTGGCTTTCTTGTTTCAATAAACTATCTAATTTATTCATGACAAGTGCAAAGTAAAACCAACACTCAACTCACATTGATATTCAGGCATTATAACAACACAGATTACCTTTACTTTAATGTTAAGATTTTTTTTTTAATCTACATCATAGACATTATTTTATAGTTATATAGTTATGAATCCATATATTATTATTGACACTCAAATCCTAGTCCGTGGGTTTATGTTTGAAAATTGAGAGGAACATTTTGTTGAGTTTTTAAGAGACCAATCACGGAAGAAATTTAAATTGCAAATGTTAACTGTCGTAATATTGGCGGTAAAATGTGTACGGTGTGACGTGACCGACCCTAACAAAGTCTTTTCATGTACTGACGTGCACGGTGCAGACAGCGGAGCCATTCTCAGAGGCGATCTCGTGATATTGAATGTATACAAAGAACATATTTGGTGTCGCATTATCGTCCTTATATAAATACATATAAGGGTTACGAATGAAATATATATCCCTGTTCATACTCAAAGTATGACAACATCACGTGAAATAATAATAGCTCTAAATTAAAGGAGTTTTTTTAAATGTTAGGCACATTTTAATTATGTGAGACAAATTATCTCAATAATCTAAGGTAATATTCAATAATACTAATAATACTGTTACAGCATTGAAAGAATATAGTTCATTAAATAAAAATAACACGCTTTTATTGCTAATCGAACTAAAAACTAGAAAATAATTTTTAATGACAAAGAATCTAATATTACAGTAGTAGAAGATCGAACAATTAATCATAGTGAATCGCCTCAATATAAAATTATAATAAATTTAAGTTATTAACAGAATAACTCAATTCAGAGTAAAAAGCGTGGGGTGCTTAATATTTTGGCAACTATCTATGAGAGGATAGTTATGAATCACAGTAAAATGCACCCCACGCTTTTTACTCTGAATTGAGTTATTCTGTTAATAACTTAAATTTATTATAATTTTATATTGAGGCGATTCACTATGATTAATTGTTCGATCTTCTACTACTGTAATATTAGATCCTTTGTCATTAAAAATTATTTTCTAGTTTTTAGTTCGATTAGCAATAAAAGCGTGTTATTTTAGTTTTTTAAACTATTATTTTTCTTGTATTATTATCCCATTAGCGGCACTACATCTTCCCTGACTATAGGAGACTCGCTCTGGAAGCGTATTAATTTATCTGACGCCATTTTGTTTTATTTTATTTAAAGAATTTCGAGTTTTTATTTCGTAACTTTTTTGTAGTATAACTTACAGATTTTCTTTCTTCGGATATTATCCAGAACTATTCAAGGCGCATCTTTTGACACCCCTTGCGTCCCTATCGGATCATCCCTTGAAGAAAATCAAAAGGTTTTTCTCTAAATTCTTGAGTTTTTCTTAGGAAAACTTTTTCAGTTTTCATTTTTCAAAATTTCTTTTATTACTATCTTTTAGATTATATCAATACAAACTTTTTGACACCTATATTATCCCCTATCGGTTCATCCCTTAGGGTGATATTATAGTTTAAACAGCAAAATTTCAATTTTCCTTCCGGAAAATTTCCATTTTCTAATTTTTCAAATTTAATTCTATCTCGACAGATAGATATTAACGAGACGCACATTTTGACACCTCGAACGTCTCGTTAGCTTCATCCCTCGCCGAGTTATTCGCGAAAAACGGGAATTTATAAGAGTAAATACAGCTAAAATAATCCTGGTGGTCCTAATAAGGATAATGGGAAACTTTTATCAAATTATTGCATTGTCATCGGTCCTTGATACGTGTGCAAAGTTTGAATTCAATCGACCCGCTGGAACCAGGAGAAAATTGAGCTTGAAGATTCCGTTACATACATACATACATACATACATACATACATACAACCCAAGCTAATAAAAGCGTGTTAATAAAACTAATTTAGATGAATAGTATGGAGAATGTTTTCATATTATATTTATATTTACCCGACTGTATTCACGCAGAAATTAAATCGGAATGTGCCCGACTAGTTTAGAACCCATTCTGGGTCCTTAATCATGAGCTCTGACCGTGGCGGACTCGCGGCGATTTAATTTCTGCGTGAATACAGCCGGGTAAATAAATATAAATATAATAGTCATGGTTCACGAAAGTTTAAATATAAAAAAAAAATGTTTTCATATTTCGTTTTTCCAGTTAGTTTTATTAACTTCAAACTTCCAACGACTCACTTTGAAAAATAGAGTAATATGTATGTATAAATGTATAATGTACAAGTATGGAAGATATTCATACATTTTTAAAACTTGTTATGCTAAAACTACCTGTATTATGCTTGTTATGCTAAAACTACCTGTATTCGTATTATATTGAGTTAGCATACATTAATATCCTTGTTCCTATTAGTTGCTAATTTAATTATTTTATGTGCGTATTTCAGGAATGTATTTCTAATTTTGCTGTTTTTTAGAATTAAGTTCAAATTTTCAGTTCTAATGCCAATATTGATGGAGTTTTCACATTCATATCTGTCATATGAGTGCGCCGGGCATTCTGTGACGAGATGTAGCACTGACTCCGATGCTCCAGTTCCGCAGAAACACGATGGGTCGCTCTTACAATTTAATCTGTTCAGGTATTCGGAGAACCCACCGTGTCCCGTCATCAACTGAGTGGTGGTACTGGTAATATCGAGTTTTTTGACTATGCTATAGGCGGTTTCGGCGCAAGGAAAAAATATTTTAGTGACGGCGGCAGTGCCACTTTCTTTGTATCTCCGGTTCCAGATGTTTATCGAGTCGCTGCGGATCGTTCGTTTGGCAAATGATAGAGGGCACATCTCGTATGTCGGCCTCTTTTTCGACAGCAGGGCAGCTTCTTTGGCGAGCTTGTCAGCTCGTTCGTTGCCGGCCAGCCCTATATGAGCGTTAATCCAGAACAGCGAGATCTTTTTATTTTGACCAAGACAGCCGCGTATCGCTTCCTTCGCCTCCATAGCCAATGGATGGCGTGAGTCGCTACCCGCTACTGGCTGAAGAGCCGTCATGCTGTCGCTAAAGATGCCGATTTTGTGGACTTGAAGCTTAAAGGCTTCCTTAGCGGCTCTGCTCAGGGCCAGAAGTTCAGCCTGGAAGACGGTGCAATGTGGCGAGAGAGCAAGCTTGAGTGCTTTTGTCTCGGCGCTGCCCCTCCATATTGAAAGAGCAGCTCCGACCCTGCCCTCAATCTTGCTCCCGTCAGTGAATATGCGAACACAAAATGTGTCGCAGTTGAGATATTGTTCTTCGTCTTCCAGGCTGCCGAACTCCAGGTTTGAGAGCTTTGAGTCGTCGATTGGAGAGTGGAGAAGGAGGTAGAGACTCTATCGGACCATTTATACGTCCGATTTGAGATCTCCGCCTCCCGGCCGGATCTGGCCAGACCACCGCGGGGGGGGAGTCGGTTTCCTCGCTGGGCAGTCCAGCGGATGGATCGGGAAATGGTCGAAGAGGCGGCCATCGTCCAGGGCTGGGCCTTTCCCGATCCGCCCGACGAGGAGACCGACGTGGAGGGGTCGGCGGGCCGCATGCGCGAGGCCCTCACTAGGGTCTGCGATGCGGCCATGCCGAGGGTGGGGTCCAGGCCCCGGCGCAGGGCAGTGTACTGGTGGTCGCCCGAAATTGCCGAACTTCGGGCGGCCTGTTGCAGGGCTCGTAGGGCCTTCGTCCGGTGTCGCCGTCGTCACGGCTTTGACCCGGACACGGAGGCCCAGCTGCGGAGTCGTTACCGCGAGGCGAAGTCGACTCTGCGGCTGGCGATTCGGAAGGCGAAGGACCTGGCTCGGGAGGAAATCCTGGCCGGTCTCGATAGGGACCCATGGGGGCGCCCTTATCGCGTCGCGCGGAATAAGACCCGCGGCGCTGGCGCCCCGGTCATGGAGTCCCTTCAGCCGGATTTTCTCGAGCGGCTGGTGGGGGAACTTTTCCCGAATTCTACCGGCCACTCTCCTCCTGTGATGGCCCCTCTTTCTCTTGAGGGGGGGGTGGGCTCTATCCCAGACATCACAGAGGTCGAGCTGGAGGTTGCGCTGACTCGCCTGCGAGCCCGCAACACCGCGCCGGGGCCGGACGGTATTCCAGGGCGGGTTCTGGTCATCGCCCTGGAATACTTGGGGGGCAGGCTTCGGGAACTGTTCAACCTTTGTTTGCGCACTGGACAGTTCCCGAAGGCCTGGAAGGAGGGGCGGTTGTGCCTGTTGCGGAAGGAGGGTCGTTCTGTCGACTCGTCCTCCGCGTACAGGCTAATCGTGCTGCTGGACGAGATGGGTAAGCTCTTCGAGAGAATCCTCTCTGCCCGTCTCGTCCAGCACCTCGAGGAGGTGGGTCCGGGTCTTTCAGAAGCCCAGTTCGGCTTCAGGGCGGGTCGATCGACGATCGACGCCCTGAGGGCTCTGAAGGACCTGACCCAGGAGGCTGTGTCCGAGGGGGACGTCGTCGTCGCGGTCTCGCTGGACGTCGCCAACGCCTTCAATAGTTTGCCGTTCGAGACTTTGGTCGAGGCGCTCCGGTACCATGGAGTGCCTCCCTATCTCCGGCGTCTGTTGGAGGCATACCTGCAGGATAGAGAGGTCCTGTGGGTAGGCGGCGACCGGCGGCTATACCGACGGAGCGTGAGCCGAGGGGTTCCACAAGGGTCCGTTCTGGGACCGGTCTTGTGGAACCTGGGCTATGACTGGCTGCTCCGCTGTCCGCTCCTCCCCAGGATGAGGGTGTTGTGTTATGCAGATGACACCCTCGTCACTGCACGGGAAGGGAGCTTTGCGGAGACAGCCCGTCTTGCTTCCGTCGGTTCTACGCTGGTAGCGGACCGCGTGGGGCTGTTGGGACTGGAGGTCTCCGTCACAAAGACGGAGGCCATGTTGTTCCACGGCCCTCGGCGAGGTCCCCCTCGTCGGGCGTCCATCTCCGTCCAGGGTGCGCAGGTGGCGCTGAAGGCCCAGATGAAGTATCTGGGCCTCACACTGGACGGAAGATGGAACTTCGGGGCGCATTTCTCTCTGCTCGCCCCGAAGTTGATTTCCACTGCAGCTGCCTTAGGGAGGCTTCTGCCCAACGTCGGTGGGCCGCAGGCTCCGTGCCGGCGCCTATATGCCGGCATCGTGAGGAGCATGGCCCTGTACGGTGCTCCCATATGGTCGGGAGCCCTCACTGCGGATTCCAGGGCCCTTCTGCGAAGAACGCAAAGGGTCCTAGCGGTGAGGGTGATCAGGGGGTACCGTACGGTGTCCTACACTGCGGCCACACTCCTGGCGAGCGATCCGCCGTGGGAGCTACACGCGGAGGTGCTCGCCAGGGTGTATTGGCACCGGGCAGAAGCCAGGGATGGGCAAAGGATCGAGGCGGCGTCGGTCAGGGCTCTAGCTCACCGAGCCCTGATCCGACAGTGGAAATCGGAGTTGGAGTCTCCTGTCGCCGGTCTGGCGGCAGTGGGGGCAGTCCGCCCCCACATGGATCGTTGGATCAACCGGTGACACGGGACCCTAACCTACCGTCTTGTGCAGGTGTTGACGGGGCATGGATGCTTCGGTCAGTACCTGCACAGGATAGCACGCAGGGAGGCGGCTCCCTCCTGCCACCACTGTGAGGAGTCCGTGGACACGGCTCCTCACACCTTGGCGGAGTGCGCAGCCTGGGACCGTCAGCGTACTGAGCTGACGGCCGTGGTTGGCAGGGACCTTTCGCTGTCGAGTGTCGTGGACGCGATGCTTGACAGCGAGAGGTCTTGGGTCGCGGTGGCTTCCTTCTGCGAGCAAGTTATTGCCGCGAAGGAGGCCGCGAAGCGGATCAGGGAGTCAGCCTCCACCGCTGATCCGCTCCGAAGGGGTAGGCTGGGGAGAAGGAGGCGGGAATACGCCCGCCGCTTCCTTCCCCAGCCGTAGGCCTTGGTGGGAGAGGAGGGTGACCTCCCCCATCTGCCATAGGCCTACGTCGTAAGGGTGCTTTCGTTACTCGGAGCACCCTTATCGGGGGTGGCGATTCCGCCGGGGCGTCACGGTGAGTGCGACAAGCGATCCCGTGGCGTCCCACTATGGCGATGAGGGTAACCGTTGGTTTTTAGTGGGTAGCCTTAAAAATGGCAGCGTCTTCTATGCTGCCGGGTAGTCCCACATAACCACCTCGGCCGTCATCTTCCCGGCCGGGGGGTATCCGTAACGGATTTTCCAACGAAAAAAAAAAAAAAAAAAAAAAAAAAGGTTAGGTTAGGTTGGGGTGTGTGTCGGTGACCTCCTCGTGGTACACCCTCGGCAACGGGATGGGCAGGTCCTCGCTTTCGCGGAACTGCTGCCCATCACGGCTAACAACCGACACGGGGGGTCGGCCATGGGGGCTTATGCCCGGTCCATGGCTGACAGGGGAGGGTAGACGCGGTGGTCTTCTTTCGGGGGGATCTCCACGTGGTAGCTGGGCCTGGTTCGGACCCTTCTTGCGGACTGGATTAGCTGGTCTGAGCTTTGGTTCGGCAAGGAGTGCGGGTTCGTCCTGCGTCCGTCCAGGGAGGGTCGGAGTCTCGACCGGGTCCGGCGCAGCGAGGTCGGCCATGGGGGTTTATGCCCGGTCCATGGCCGCCAGGGGAGGGCACACGCGGTGGGCTGCCTCCCGGGGTGGCCTGCCTGCGGGAAGGGGCTCGGGTCTCTTTCCTTCGGCATCCGTCGTTAGAAAGTAGGCTCGGGCTCAGGGTGGGGGGGGCACAGGCCCTCTCTACCTGGGTCAGCCGTGGGGTCGCTCTGGGTACTTCTCTGTTTGCAGAGTGGACTTATGAGTGGTCCCGTGGTTGTTGGGGGGGGGTGCGCGGCGGTCTCTTTCTTGCTGACAAGGCGGCCGTCTGCGCGGTAGGGCTTGGACCTCTTTCTACCAAGCACTTAATAGAAGGGTGCTTGGTGGGGAGACGGTCCGGGCAACCGATGTTGCCTAGATTAGTCTTTGGTGAGTGCGACGCCACGGTTGCGCTTGGCGTTGATTGGTCTGGGCGTGGTGGGTTCCCGACTTATGCCTCTTTCTAGCTGGTCTCGGCTGACCACCGTGGCTGGCGGTAGAGGCCTGTCGGGTTCGTCGTTGGGTCCCCTTCTTGTGGCGGGCTGGCTGGAGCCTGCCTATTTTGGGGACTCGATGGGTGGTCTTCTCTCGGGGAGACCACCGCGAGGGCGCTGGGCCTAGTCCGGACCTCTAGCCTAGTCCCGTTGGCCGAACGGTTGACATGGCAAAGAGTGCGGGTTCGTCCTGCGTCCGACTGCTCCAGTGAGTGAGTGGTCGGAGTCTGTTGACAGGGCCCGGCTCGGAGGGGGTTTCGGCCTCCTCCGCGCTGTAGCAGGCTTGGGTGGGGGGTAGGGTGAGCCCTCCACAATCTATCAAGCCTGCGAAAAAGGGAGGGTCCACTTGTTGCAGGGTGCCCTCTCCGTGGTAGTCTCCGTCGGGGCGCTGCGGTTGAATGCGAAAGCGATCCCGTGGTGTCCCACTATGACGGCAGGCGGCAACCGTCAGGTTTAGTGTTAGGTTAGAGTCCCACATACCCCCTTCCATCTTCCCCTGGGTGGAAGGGATAGCATGATGCTTCCTGACGTTAAAAAAAAAAAAAAAAAAAAAAAAAAAAAAGTTTAGGTTAGGTTAGGTTGGGGTGTGTGTCGGTGACCTCCTCGTGGTACACCCTGGGCAACGGGATGGGCAGGTCCCCGCTTTCGCGGAACTGCTGCCCATCACGGCTAACAACCGACACGGGGGGTTGGCCATGGGGGTTTATGCCCGGTCCATGGCTGACAGGGGAGGGTAGACGTGCCTGGGCTGGTCTTTGCTGAGTGCGACGCCACGGTTGCGCTTGGCGTTGATTGGTCTGGGCGTGGTGGGTTCCCGACTTATGCCTCTTTCTAGCTGGTCTCGGCTGACCACCGTGGCTGGCGGTAGAGGCTTGTCGGGTTCGTCGTTGGGTCCCCTTCTTGTGGCGGGCTGGCTGGAGCCTGCCTATTTTGGGGACTCGATGGGTGGTCTTCTCTCGGGGAGACCACCACGAGGGCGCTGGGCCTAGTCCGGACCTCTAGCCTAGTCCCGTTGGCCGAACGGTTGACATGGCAAAGAGTGCGGGTTCGTCCTGCGTCCGACTGCTCCAGTGAGTGAGTGGTCGGAGTCTGTCGACAGGGCCCGGCTCGGAGGGGGTTTCGGCCTCCTCCGCGCTGTAGCAGGCTTGGGTGGGGGGTAGGGTGAGCCCTCCACAATCTATCAAGCCTGCGAAAAAGGGAGGGTCCACTTGTTGCAGGGTGCCCTCTCCGTGGTAGTCTCCGTCGGGGCGCTGCGGTTGAATGCGAAAGCGATCCCGTGGTGTCCCACTATGACGGCAGGCGGCAACCGTCAGGTTTAGTGTTAGGTTAAAGTCCCACATACCCCCTTCCATCTTCCCCTGGGTGGCAGGGATAGCATGATGCTTCCTGACGTTAAAAAAAAAAAAAAAAAAAAAAGGTTAGGTTAGGTTAGGTTGGGGGAGTCCCCAAGTGTTTATAGGTACGTCCTCGTCGTCTCCCCTGGACCCCGTCCTGACCCCGGTAACGCAGGTGGCAGGCGGGTGACCAAATCCTATAAATAAAACTTGGGTGAGTGTGTTTCGATACGTCGTGATGCTTCCTGCGCGTGACAGCAAGGGAAGATTCATCAAAGGCCCTTCTAAGGGCCAACCTAAAGGCCCTTCTCAGGGCCAACCTAAAGGCCCTTCTCAGGGCCACTCAAAAGGCCCTTCTCAGGGCCAACCTAACGACGGCGATAGCGTTGTTTTAGATGCGGAGGAGTCGCCCCTGCTAGACGCCTCTTCCGCAAATAAACCTGTGGTGAGAGACCAGATGTCTGACCACGAGGTTAGAGTTCGCCGGAAGCGACCCCTTTCGGTGGCAGCCTCCTTGGTGAGTGACGCGTCGGAGAACGACTCGGAGGATGATGCTGTGCCTTCCAAGTACAGCACTGCAAGTCGTGGACGCTCCTCCGCAGCTTCAATGGTGAGAGGTGGATGTGGCCTCGCAAGGGCGAAAGCCAGTTTGCGGGCTCTTACCCACGAGGCCGAGGAAGCCGAATTCGAGAAGGATCTGGAAGCTCGGGCCTTTAAGAAGGCCACCGCTCCGCCTGTGCTAATGCCGGGTTCCGATGACGAATCACTCTCGGAGGTGCAGCACAGGCAAGAGCCTGAGTTCATGGGGGCTGAGGAGCTTCGGGCAGTTGCTGGACGCAGCTCTGCGGCCATCCTGGAGGCATGCCGGAAATCTACAAACCTGAAGGGTGGCGTGCATAAGCTCATCAAAAAGTCAACCAGGGATCTCCTTGAGGCTGTTGAGGCGCTGGCAGGCCGGACGGCGAATGAGGAAACGCGTCGTCTTAGGGCGATTAACGCGCGTCTCAATCGTGAGGTGGACAACCTAAAAGCGGAGCTCAAGGTTCACAGGCGCGAGTTTTCAGAGATGCGAGCGACAGCAGCGCAACCTGCTGCTGCATCTGTAGGGACGCCCCTTCGTGACGTCGAATTCATAGAGGAGTTGAGGCGCTCGGTCGTGTCCTCAGTGGGCGTTATGATTAACGCCCGCTTCGCAGGTATCGAAGAGCGCCTCCTCCCTGAGAAAAGAATTCGTCCACCCCTCGCAGCGGATAGACGGAAGGAGACAGTTGTGACTTCGGCTAGTGGAACAACTTCTCGTGGGCGTTCCGGATTGGCAGTTCCTCCATCTGGGTCCTCATCTCGGCCTCGCGCTGCTGCGGTGGATAGGCCATCCAAGACAAGCGCAGTAGATGTAGAGCCAGACTGCATCGTAGACGTCGAGACGGGCCACACCGTAGAAGGAGAGTGGTCGACGGTGGTGCGGAAGGGCAAGGGGAGGAAGAGTGGTCCCCGCCCTGAGACCCTGAGATCTGGTCCCAAGACCAAACCAACTGCTCAGCCGGCGAGTACCAATCCGCCAAAGCGCAAGAAGGGGAAGAAGAAGTCGCGGAAGACGAAGAAGCCCCAGCCAAAGCTGCGATCCGCTCGGTGCCCAGCTGTGGTCATAACATTACAGGCTGAGGCATCCGCCAAGGGATTGACCTACGCCCATGTCCTCGAGCGCGCTGCCGAGAAAGTAGATCTCGGCGAAATCGGGCTCGAGGGCGGGTTAAAAATTCGCCGGTCAGCCACAGGGGCAAGGCTTTTGGAGCTGCCTAAAGCGGCTCCGGAAAAAGCGGAGAAGTTGGCATCTTGCCTCCGCGTGGCGCTCGATGGGGTGGCAGACGTTGTCAGGCCAATAAAACGGGTCACCGTAAAAATCGGGGGGCTAGACGACTCTGCCACCAAGGAGAAGGTAGCGGCTGCAATTTGCCGTAACACCAATTGCTCCGATGAGTCTCTCCGCGTCGGAGAGATTCGTTGGGGCTATGGGGCTATGGGCGTCACCTTTGCCCAATGCCCCGTTGACGCGGCGAAAACCCTTCTCAGCACGGGGCGGCTGCTGGTTGGTTGGAGCTCGGCCAGGGTCGAGGTCCTTGAGGAGCGGCCCATGCGGTGTTTCAGGTGCCTGGAACCTGGGCACACGCGTGCGGTCTGCCCTTCCGCTGTCGACCGCAGCTCGGCCTGCTTCCGATGCGGCATAGTGGGACACTCCCGCGATAGTTGCACCGGAGTCCTTAGGTGCGTGGTTTGCTCGGACCTAGGACTGCAAGCAGGCCATGAGCTTGGTAGTGGGGCCTGCAAAGCGCCCCGAAAAAGGGGGAAGACAAGCTGGTCCTCTCCAGTCATCCAAGGGGAAGGTGGTAGTCAACCGCCGAGTGAAGCTATGTCGCAATGACCAGACAGCGACATGGCTTCCTACAGGCGAATGTCAACCACTCTGCCAGGGCCCAGGATCTCTTTATCCAGGCTATGGCGGAGTGGGACATAAAAGTCGCGGTGGTCTGCGAGCCCTACTATGTCCCCCCTAGTTCCAATTGGTCGGGGGACATAAACGGCTCCGTGGCAGTGGTCGTGGGATCTAGTCCCGGTCCCCCTCTCTCCACCTTGGAGACTGGCCCGGGTTTGGTAGTGGCGCGGTGGGGGGAGTACGTTGTCGTAGGCACGTACTTCTCCCCCAATCGTAGCCTGGCGGAGTTCGAGGTTTTTCTCGACTCCGTCGGTGCTGCGATTAGCAGACAGGCGTCGGGGAACGTTATCGTCCTCGGCGACCTGAACGCCAAATCCGCGGCCTGGGGGAACCACGCCACGGACGCTAGGGGTAAGGCCGTCCAGATCTGGTCGCTCCTCTCCGGTCTGTCCCTCATCAACAGAGGGACCGAACCGACCTGTGTGCGGCAGCAAGGGAGTTCCGTGGTGGACGTTTCGTTCGCCACCCCAGCTGTCGCGCGACGGGTCGTCGACTGGAGAGTGGAGAAGGAGGTGGAGACTCTATCGGACCACCTATACGTCCGATTCGAGATCTCCGCCTCCCGGCCGGATCTGGCCAGACCACCGCGGGGGGGCAGTCGGTTTCCTCGTTGGGCAGTCCAGCGGCTGGATCGGGAAATGGTCGAAGAGGCAGCCATCGTCCAGGGCTGGGCCTTTCCCGATCCGCCCGACGAGGAGACCGACGTGGAGGGGTCGGCGGGCCGCATGCGCGAGGCCCTCACTAGGGTCTGCGATGCGGCCATGCCGAGGGTGGGGTCCAGGCCTCGGCGCAGGGCAGTGTATTGGTGGTCGCCCGAAATTGCCGAACTTCGGGCGGCCTGTTGCAGGGCTCGTAGGGCCTTCGTCCGGTGTCGCCGTCGTCACGGCTTTGACCCGGACATGGAGGCCCAGCTGCGGAGTCGTTACCGCGAGGCGAAGTCGACTCTGCGGCTGGCGATTCGGAAGGCGAAGGACCTGGCTCGGGAGGAAATCCTGGCCGGTCTCGATAGGGACCCATGGGGGCGCCCGTATCGCGTCGCGCGGAATAAGACCCGCGGCGCTGGCGCCCCGGTCATGGAGTCCCTTCAGCCGGATTTCCTCGAGCGGCTGGTGGGGGAACTTTTCCCGGATTCCACCGGCCACTCTCCTCCTGTGATGGCCCCTCCTTCTCTTGTGGGGGGGTTGGGCTCCATCCCGGACATCACGGAGGTCGAGCTGGAGGTCGCGCTGAGTCGCCTGCGAGCCCGCAACACTGCGCCGGGGCCGGACGGTATTCCAGGGCGGGTTCTGGTCATCGCCCTGGAATACTTGGGGGGCAGGCTTCGGGAACTGTTCAACCTTTGTTTGCGCACTGGACAGTTCCCGAAGGCCTGGAAGGAGGGGCGGTTGTGCCTGTTGCGGAAGGAGGGTCGTTCTGTCGACTCGTCCTCCGCGTACAGGCCAATCGTGCTGCTGGACGAGATGGGTAAGCTCTTCGAGAGAATCCTCTCTGCCCGTCTCGTCCAGCACCTCGAGGAGGTGGGTCCGGGTCTTTCAGAAGCCCAGTTCGGCTTCAGGGCGGGTCGATCGACGATCGACGCCCTGAGGGCTCTGAAGGACCTGACCCAGGAGGCTGTGTCCGAGGGGGACGTCGTCGTCGCGGTCTCGCTGGACGTCGCCAACGCCTTCAACAGTTTGCCGTTCGAGACTTTGGTCGAGGCGCTCCGGTACCATGGAGTGCCTCCCTATCTCCGGCGGCTGTTGGAGGCATACCTGCAGGATAGAGAGGTCCTGTGGGTAGGCGGCGACCGGCGGCTATACCGACGGAGCGTGAGCCGAGGGGTTCCACAAGGGTCCGTTTTGGGACCGGTCTTGTGGAACCTGGGCTATGACTGGCTGCTCCGCTGTCCGCTCCTCCCCAGGATGAGGGTGTTGTGTTATGCAGATGACACCCTCGTCACTGCACGGGGAGGGAGCTTTGCGGAGGCGGCCCGTCTTGCTTCCGTCGGTGCTACGCTGGTAGCGGACCGCGCGGGGCTGTTGGGACTGGAGGTCTCCGTCACGAAGACGGAGGCCATGTTGTTCCACGGCCCTCGGCGAGGTCCCCCTCGTCGGGCGTCCATCTCCGTCCAGGGTGCGCAGGTGGCGCTGAAGGCCCAGATGAAGTATCTGGGCCTCACACTGGACGGAAGATGGAACTTCGGGGCGCATTTCTCTCTGCTCGCCCCGAAGTTGATTTCCACTGCAGCTGCCTTGGGGAGGCTTCTGCCCAACGTCGGTGGGCCGCAGGCTCCGTGCCGGCGCCTATATGCCGGCATCGTGAGGAGCATGGCCCTGTACGGTGCTCCCATATGGTCGGGAGCCCTCACTGCGGATTCCAGGGCCCTTCTGCGAAGAACGCAAAGGGTCCTAGCGGTGAGGGTGATCAGGGGGTACCGTACGGTGTCGTACACTGCGGCCACACTCCTGGCGAGCGATCCGCCGTGGGAGCTACACGCGGAGGTGCTCGCCAGGGTGTATTGGCACCGGGCAGAAGCCAGGGATGGGCAAAGGATCGAGGCGGCGCGGGTCAGGACTCTAGCTCACCGAGTCCTGATCCGACAGTGGAAATCGGAGTTGGAGTCTCCTGTCGCCGGTCTGGCGACAGTGGGGGCAGTCCGCCCCCACATGGATCGTTGGATCAACCGGCGACACGGGACCCTAACCTATCGTCTTGTGCAGGTATTGACGGGGCACGGATGCTTCGGCGAGTACCTGCACAAGATCGCACGCAGAGAGGCGACCCCCTCCTGCCACCACTGTGACGAGGCCGTAGACACGGCTCGTCACACCCTGGCTGAGTGCGCAGCCTGGGACCGTCAGCGTTCTGAGCTGACGGCTGTGGTGGGCAGGGACCTTTCGCTGCCGCGCGTGGTACGCGCGATGATCGGCAGCGAGAGGTGTTGGGTCGCGGTGGCTTCCTTCTGCGAGCAGGTTATTGCCGCGAAGGAGGCCGCGGAGCGGATCAGGGAGTCAGCCTCCACCGCTGATCCGCTCCGAAGGGGTAGGCTGGGAGGAAGGAGGCGGGAGTACGCCCGACGCTTCCTTCCCCAGCCGTAGTGCCTTGGTGAGAGGGGAGGGTGACCCCTTTCACCAGCTATAGGCCTACGTCGTAAGGGTGCTTTCGTTACTCGGAGC
This sequence comes from Dircenna loreta, assembly GCA_963555665.1. Lineage (NCBI taxonomy): Eukaryota > Metazoa > Arthropoda > Insecta > Lepidoptera > Nymphalidae > Dircenna > Dircenna loreta. Next base: position 165,184 of record OY743098.1, on the reverse strand, counting down.
ACCCTTATCGGGGGTGGCGATTCCGCCGGGGCGTCACGGTGAGTGCGACAAGCGATCCCGTGGCGTCCCACTATGGCGATGAGGGTAACCGTTGGTTTTTAGTGGGTAGCCTTAAAAATGGCAGCGTCTTCTATGCTGCCGGGTAGTCCCACATAACCACTCCGGCCGTCACCTTCTCGGCCGGGGGGTATCCGTAATGGATTTTCCAACGATAAAAAAAAAAAAAAAAAAAAAAAAAAAAAAAAAAAAGTGCGCGCTTACCGCACGGTCAGCCACGGGGCAGCCTGTGTCCTCGCAGGTACGACCCCGTGGGAGTTCGATGCCGTGGTCTTGGCCCAGGTACATTTATGTCGCGCCGAATTTCGGACGCGGGGGCAACGACCCTGCCTTGAGGAGGTGACAAGGATTCGTGCCTTGGCCCAGAGGGAAGCTCTGGTCAAATGGCAAGAGGCACTAAGCCACCCAGCTGCCGGCCACTGGACGATCGAGGCGATTCGTCCAGTGTTAAGAAGATGGATTGGGCGCAGGCACGGCAGCCTCAGCTTCCGCATGGTGCAGATATTGACCGGACATGGTTGTTTTGGGCACTACCTACACCGTGTCGCCCAACGTGAAAACTCGCCACAATGTCACCACTGTGGCTCTCCGGACGATACGGCCAGTCACACGCTCACTGTGTGCCCGGCCTGGCACCGCGAGCGCCACGAACTTCAAGTGGTGCTCGGCGGAAGCAACCTCACGCTGGCATCAATGGTCGAGTCCATGATTGCCAGCGAGAGAGTTTGGGAGGCTGCAGCCACTTTCTGCGAGAGGGTGATTTCGCAGAAGGAGGCGGCGGAGAGGGAGCGGGAGGAGGATACTCTTGCCCCCCATCTCCGGCGTAAACGGGTGGCCCGAAGGCGGCGCGCTCATATGCGCCTCTCGGTGCCTTAGTGTTCGGCCAGCGTGTAGGGGTAGCTACCCTGCGCGCTAACATGAATGGTCGGCCCGTTTGGGGACTGTTCTGGTTATCCCGGACAATCCCCCATTGGCGCAAGTCCCGGCACTAGCTGGGACGCCCTAGAGGTGGACCGGTAATAGCCACAAGGCTGACCCCGGGTCACCTCTGCTGGGCATGAAGGGGTAACCGGGGAGTTTTAGTGGGTCCTGCTCGGTGTCGATTCAGGTGCCGGGTGAACCCCACACACGTCCGTCGCCTCGCTAGCGGCGGGTATGGTTCGGTCAGCGAATTTCTCCCCGAAAAAAAAAAAAAAAAAAAAAAAAGGTTAGGTTAGGTTAGGTTAGGTTAGGTTAGGTTAGGCTCCGTGCCGGCGCCTATATGCCGGCATCGTGAGGAGCATGGCCCTGTACGGTGCTCCCATATGGTCGGGAGCCCTCACTGCGGATTCCAGGGCCCTTCTGCGAAGAACGCAAAGGGTCCTAGCGGTGAGGGTGATCAGGGGGTACCGTACGGTGTCCTACACTGCGGCCACACTCCTGGCGAGCGATCCGCCGTGGGAGCTACACGCGGAGGTGCTCGCCAGGGTGTATTGGCACCGGGCAGAAGCCAGGGATGGGCAAAGGATCGAGGCGGCGCGGGTCAGGGCTCTAGCTCACCGAGTCCTGATCCGACAGTGGAAATCGGAGTTGGAGTCTCCTGTCGCCGGTCTGGCGACAGTGGGGGCAGTCCGCCCCCACATGGATCGTTGGATCAACCGGCGACACGGGACCCTAACCTATCGTCTTGTGCAGGTATTGACGGGGCACGGATGCTTCGGCGAGTACCTGCACAAGATCGCACGCAGAGAGGCGACCCCCTCCTGCCACCACTGTGACGAGGCCGTAGACACGGCTCGTCACACCCTGGCTGAGTGCGCAGCCTGGGACCGTCAGCGTTCTGAGCTGACGGCTGTGGTGGGCAGGGACCTTTCGCTGCCGCGCGTGGTACGCGCGATGATCGGCAGCGAGAGGTGTTGGGTCGCGGTGGCTTCCTTCTGCGAGCAAGTCATTGCCGCGAAGGAGGCCGCGGAGCGGATCAGGGAGTCAGCCTCCACCGCTGATCCGCTCCGAAGGGGTAGGCTGGGGAGAAGGAGGCGGGAGTACGCCCGACGCTTCCTTCCCCAGCCGTAGTGCCTTGGTGAGAGGGGAGGGTGACCCCTTTCACCAGCTATAGGCCTACGTCGTAAGGGTGCTTTCGTTACTCGGAGCACCCTTATCGGGGGTGGCGATACCGCCGGGGCGTCACGGTGAGTGCGACAAGCGATCCCGTGGCGTCCCATTATGGCGATGAGGGTAACCGTTGGTTTTTAGTGGGTAGCCTTAAAAATGGCAGCGTCTTCTATGCTGCCGGGTAGTCCCACATAACCACCCCGGCCGTCACCTTCTCGGCCGGGGGGTATCCGTAACGGATTTTCCAACGAAAAAAAAAAAAAAAAAAAAAGGTTAGGTTAGGTTAGGTTGGGGGAGTCCCCAAGTGCTATCAGATACGTCCACGTCGTCTCCCCTGGACCCCATCCTGACCCCGGTAACGCAGGTGGCAGGTGGGTGACCGAATTCTGATCGCGAAACTTGGGTGAGTGCTATACTATATCTGCCGAGATGCTTCCTTTGCGTGATAGCAAAGGAAGATTTATCAAAGGCCCTTCTCAGGGCCAACCCAAAGGTCCTTCTCAGGGCCAACCCAAAGGCCCTTCTCAGGGCCAACCCCAAGGCCCTTCTCAGGGCCAGCCGAACGCCGAGGACAACTTCGTCGAGTCCGACATGGACGTAGTCGTAGTTTGTGCTGAAAAAGGCCCTTTTCAGGGCCACTCGGAGGAGTCGGATGTTGGCGTTGTGCGTGACGTCAGTGTTCGCCGAAAGCGACCTCTCTCAGGGACCGCTTTATATGGGAGTGATGCGTCGGGATCCGACTCGGAGAGTGATGTTGTACTTTCTAAGTACAGCACCTCCAGTCGTGGACGCTCCTCCGCTGCTTCAGCGTCGAGAGGTGGATGTGGGCTCGCACGGGCGAAAGCTAATCTGCGAGCTCTCACCCAGGAGGCCGAGGAGGCTGATTTTGAGAGGGAGCTCGGGGCAAGGGCTTTTCGTAAGCCCAAGCCTGTTCCGACCACCGCCGAAACGGCAGACTCGGATGGTGGTTTGTCCATCTCACTGCCACTAGTGATGGACACGGAGGCTCTCGGAGCGGAAGAGCTGCGAGCAGCAGCTGGACGCTGTTCGGCCTCTATTCTAGAAGTTGCGCGCAAATCAGGGCACCTTCAGGGTTCGATGGTCAAGCGTCTGAAAGAGGCGTCGCGGCAGCTTTTGGAGGTTGTCGACACGTTGGCTGGTCGAAATCAAAGCGACGAGACGCGTCGCTTGACAGCCGACAACAGGCGGCTCTCGCGCGAGGTCCAAAACCTCAGGGCCGAATTAAAGGCCCACAAGCGGGAGTTCGCCGACTTAAGGGCGTCTGCGAAGGCGGCCGCGCCGGAGAAGCCCCCAATGGAAGGTGACTTCCTGGAGGAGCTCAAGCGGTCGCTGATTGAATCAGTGGGCACTATGGTGAACGCCCGCTTGGCGGGCATCGAGGACCGTTTGCTGCCCGCTAAGAGCAACCGCCTCCCTCTGACTGCGGATCGGAGGAAGACAGCGGCGGCGACTGAGATGCCGATGCCGGCCCGGTCAGCTAGGCCACTACCGCCGCCTCCGCCAGTTGCGACGCCAGTGCTGCCCTCTTCAGGGATGGCTGTAGAGAAAAGCCGGACAAGGTCTTCCCAAAAGAATAGACCCACCGTTGCCCCCTCTCCTGCTCCTGCTCCGCCCTCGCTTGAGGTTGCCACGAGTGAAGGTTGGTCAACGGTGGTGAAGCGAGGGAAGAAGAAGAGGGGCCCTCAGCCCCCTCAAGCTTCCCAAGTGGCCCAGCCAGCAGCACGGTCTTCCAAGAACGCGGTAGCTGGGGCTCCAAAGAGCCTAAAGAAAAAGAAGAAGAAGAAGGAAGGAGCCCGCCAGAAAAAGGCAGCCAAGCTGCCGTCTCCTAAAGCTCCTGCGGTGCTTATTACACTGCAGGAGGAGGCGGCGGCCAAGGGCGTGACTTACGCCCAGGTGCTAACCAGTGCGGCCGAGAAGATCGATCTCGGCCAAATGGGAATTGATGGCGGGCTCAAAATAAGGCGCTCGGCTACTGGTGCCCGGGTGCTAGAGCTGCCAAAAGCGGCGGGGGCGGAGAAAGCGGAGCAGCTTGCGGTCGGCCTGCGCGCTGCTTTAGACGGGGTGGCTAAGGTCGTCCGGCCCGTGAAGAGGGTGGTAGTGAAAGTAAAAGGGCTGGACGACTCGGTTACCTCCGAAAAGGTGACTGCAGCCATCTGCCGCCTCACAAACTGTCCCACGGAGTCAATCCGAGTTGGCGAAATTCTGTGGGGCAGGGGGGACCGTATGGGGATCGCATTCATACGGATCCCTGTTGAGGCGGCAAAAGTGGTCGTCGAAGCAGGCAGGCTGCTTATAGGCTGGAGCTCGGCTGCGGTCGAGCTCCTGGAGGACCGGCCTATGAGGTGTTTTGGGTGCCAAGCACCCGGACACACTAGGCCGGTCTGCCCTTCTGGGGTGGATAGGGGGGTTTTGTGTTTCCGGTGCGGTTTGGCTGGGCATCTCCAAGCCAACTGCACCGGAGTCTTGCGATGTGCCCTGTGTGTTGACCTTGGTCTACCTGCAGGGCACCAAATGGGGAGCCGAGCCTGCAAGGCTCCCCAAACCAAGGGTAAAAATAAGGCAGCTGGTCCCTCTCCAGCTGTCGTACCAGTGGCGTGTCCTCAGGCGCCAGTTGAAGCCATGTCGCAATGACCAGACAGCGACATGGCTTCCTACAGGCGAACGTAAACCACTCTGCCAGGGCCCAGGATCTTTTCATCCAGGCCATGGCGGAGTGGGACATAAAAGTTGCGGTGGTCTGTGAGCCCTACTATGTCCCCCCGAATTCCAGCTGGTCGGGGGACATAAACGGCTCCGTGGCAGTGGTCGTGGGATCTAGTCCCGGTCCCCCTCTCTCCACCTTGGAGACTGGCCCGGGTTTGGTAGTGGCGCGGTGGGGGGAGTACGTTGTCGTAGGCACGTACTTCTCCCCCAATCGTAGCCTGGCGGAGTTCGAGGTTTTTCTCGACTCCGTCGGTGCTGCGATTAGCAGACAGGCGTCGGGGAACGTTATCGTCCTCGGCGACCTGAACGCCAAATCCGCGGCCTGGGGGAACCACGCCACGGACGCTAGGGGTAAGGCCGTCCAGATCTGGTCGCTCCTCTCCGGTCTGTCCCTCCTCAACAGAGGGACCGAACCGACCTGTGTGCGGCAGCAAGGGAGTTCCGTGGTGGACGTTTCGTTCGCCACCCCAGCTGTCGCGCGACGGGTCGTCGACTGGAGAGTGGAGAAGGAGGTGGAGACTCTATCGGACCATTTATACGTCCGATTTGAGATCTCCGCCTCCCGGCCGGATCTGGCCAGACCACCGCGGGGGGGAAGTCGGTTTCCTCGTTGGGCAGTCCAGCGGCTGGATCGGGAAATGGCCGAAGAGGCGGCCATCGTCCAGGGCTGGGCCTTTCCCGATCCGCCCGACGAGGAGACCGACGTGGAGGGGTCGGCGGGCCGCATGCGCGAGGCCCTCACTAGGGTCTGCGATGCGGCCATGCCGAGGGTGGGGTCCAGGCCCCGGCGCAGGGCAGTGTACTGGTGGTCGCCCGAAATTGCCGAACTTCGGGCGGCCTGTTGCAGGGCTCGTAGGGCCTTCGTCCGGTGTCGCCGTCGTCACGGCTTTGACCCGGACATGGAGGCCCAGCTGCGGAGTCGTTACCGCGAGGCGAAGTCGACTCTGCGGCTGGCGATTCGGAAGGCGAAGGACCTGGCTCGGGAGGAATCCTGGCCGGTCTCGATAGGGACCCATGGGGGCGCCCGTATCGCGTCGCGCGGAATAAGACCCGCGGCGCTGGCGCCCCGGTCATGGAGTCCCTTCAGCCGGATTTCCTCGAGCGGCTGGTGGGGGAACTTTTCCCGAATTCCACCGGCCACTCTCCTCCTGTGATGGCCCCTCCTTCTCTTGTGGGGGGGTTGGGCTCCATCCCGGACATCACGGAGGTCGAGCTGGAGGTCGCGCTGAGTCGCCTGCGAGCCCGCAACACTGCGCCGGGGCCGGACGGTATTCCAGGGCGGGTTCTGGTCATCGCCCTGGAATACTTGGGGGGCAGGCTTCGGGAACTGTTCAACCTTTGTTTGCGCACTGGACAGTTCCCGAAGGCCTGGAAGGAGGGGCGGTTGTGCCTGTTGCGGAAGGAGGGTCGTTCTGTCGACTCGTCCTCCGCGTACAGGCCAATCGTGCTGCTGGACGAGATGGGTAAGCTCTTCGAGAGAATCCTCTCTGCCCGTCTCGTTCAGCACCTCGAGGAGGTGGGTCCGGGTCTTTCAGAAGCCCAGTTCGGCTTCAGGGCGGGTCGATCGACGATCGACGCCCTGAGGGCTCTGAAAGACCTGACCCAGGAGGCTGTGTCCGAGGGGGACGTCGTCGTCGCGGTCTCGCTGGACGTCGCCAACGCCTTCAACAGTTTGCCGTTCGAGACTTTGGTCGAGGCGCTCCGGTACCATGGAGTGCCTCCCTATCTCCGGCGGCTGTTGGAGGCATACCTGCAGGATAGAGAGGTCCTGTGGGTAGGCGGCGACCGGCGGCTATACCGACGGAGCGTGAGCCGAGGGGTTCCACAAGGGTCCGTTTTGGGACCGGTCTTGTGGAACCTGGGCTATGACTGGCTGCTCCGCTGTCCGCTCCTCCCCAGGATGAGGGTGTTGTGTTATGCAGATGACACCCTCGTCACTGCACGGGGAGGGAGCTTTGCGGAGGCGGCCCGTCTTGCTTCCGTCGGTGCTACGCTGGTAGCGGACCGCGTGGGGCTGTTGGGACTGGAGGTCTCCGTCACGAAGACGGAGGCCATGTTGTTCCACGGCCCTCGGCGAGGTCCCCCTCGTCGGGCGTCCATCTCCGTCCAGGGTGCGCAGGTGGCGCTGAAGGCCCAGATGAAGTATCTGGGCCTCACACTGGACGGACGATGGAACTTCGGGGCGCATTTCTCTCTGCTCGCCCCGAAGTTGATTTCCACTGCAGCTGCCTTGGGGAGGCTTCTGCCCAACGTCGGTGGGCCGCAGGCTCCGTGCCGGCGCCTATATGCCGGCATCGTGAGGAGCATGGCCCTGTACGGTGCTCCCATATGGTCGGGAGCCCTCACTGCGGATTCCAGGGCCCTTCTGCGAAGAACGCAAAGGGTCCTAGCGGTGAGGGTGATCAGGGGGTACCGTACGGTGTCCTACACTGCGGCCACACTCCTGGCGAGCGATCCGCCGTGGGAGCTACACGCGGAGGTGCTCGCCAGGGTGTATTGGCACCGGGCAGAAGCCAGGGATGGGCAAAGGATCGAGGCGGCGCGGGTCAGGGCTCTAGCTCACCGAGTCCTGATCCGACAGTGGAAATCGGAGTTGGAGTCTCCTGTCGCCGGTCTGGCGACAGTGGGGGCAGTCCGCCCCCACATGGATCGTTGGATCAACTGGCGACACGGGACCCTAACGTATCGTCTTGTGCAGGTATTGACGGGGCATGGATGCTTCGGCGAGTACCTGCACAAGATCGCACGCAGAGAGGCGACCCCCTCCTGCCACCACTGTGACGAGGCCGTGGACACGGCTCGTCACACCCTGGCTGAGTGCGCAGCCTGGGACCGTCAGCGTTCAGAGCTGACGGCTGTGGTGGGCAGGGACCTTTCGCTGCCGCGCGTGGTACGCGCTATGATCGGCAGCGAGAGGTGTTGGGTCGCGGTGGCTTCCTTCTGCGAGCAGGTTATTGCCGCGAAGGAGGCCGCGGAGCGGATCAGGGAGTCAGCCTCCACCGCTGATCCGCTCCGAAGGGGTAGGCTGGGGAGAAGGAGGCGGGAGTACGCCCGACGCTTCCTTCCCCAGCCGTAGTGCCTTGGTGAGAGGGGAGGGTGACCCCTTTCACCAGCCATAGGCCTTCGTCGTAAGGGTGCTTTCGTTACTCGGAGCACCCTTATCGGGGGTGGCGATACCGCCGGGGCGTCACGGTGAGTGCGACAAGCGATCCCGTGGCGTCCCATTATGGCGATGAGGGTAACCGTTGGTTTTTAGTGGGTAGCCTTAAAAATGGCAGCGTCTTCTATGCTGCCGGGTAGTCCCACATAACCACCTCGGCCGTCACCTTCTCGGCCGGGGGGTATCCGTAACGGATTTTCCAACGTAAAAAAAAAAAAAAAAAAAAAAAAAAAAAGGTTAGGTTAGGTTGGGGGGCCTCGCCGGGAACCTCCTCGTGTGCCTGTCCGTTATCAATGCCATCTGGATTCGTCCGGTGGCATTGGAAGCGGTACGGGCCTGGTGCTCCCTGGGCAACAACGATTGATGAGTTCTCTTGGGGGCTTGTCAATCGTAGGCTAATACCCGGCGCGGCGGGGGTCGGCCATGGGGGTTTATGCCCGGTCCATGGCCGCCAGGGGAGGGCACACGCGGTGGACTGCCTCTCGGGGTGGCCTGCCTGCGGAAGGGGCTCGGGTCTCTTTCCTTCGGCATCCGCCGTTAGAAAGTAGGCTCGGGCTCAGGGTGGGGGGGGCACAGGCCCTCTCTACCTGGGTCAGCCGTGGGGGCGCTCCTGGTACTTCTCTGATTAGCAGAGTGGACTCCGGAGCGGTCCCGTGGTTGTAGGGGGGATGTGCGGCGGTCTCTCTCTTGCTGAGGGGGTGGCTGCTTGCGCTGGTAGGGCTTGGACCTCTTTCCGCCGAGCAGCTTTGGAACAGTTGCTCGACGGGGAGACGGTCCGGGCGACGTGCCTGGGCTGGTCGTTGCCGAGTGCGGCGCCACGGTTGCGCTTGGCGTTGATTGGTCTGGGCGTGGTGGGTTCCCGACTTATGCCTCTTTCTAGCTGGTCTCGGCTGACCACCGTGGCTGGCGGTAGAGGCCTGTCGGGTTCGTCGTTGGGTCCCCTTCTTGTGGCGGGCTGGCTGGAGCCTGCCTATTTTGGGGACTCGATGGGTGGTCTTCTCTCGGGGAGACCACCGCGAGGGCGCTGGGCCTAGTCCGGACCTCTAGCCTAGTCCCGTTGGCCGAACGGTTGACATGGCAAAGAGTGCGGGTTCGTCCTGCGTCCGACTGCTCCAGTGAGTGAGTGGTCGGAGTCTGTCGACAGGGCCCGGCTCGGAGGGGGTTTCGGCCTCCTCCGCGCTGTAGCAGGCTTGGGTGGGGGGTAGGGTGAGCCCTCCACAATCTATCAAGCCTGCGAAAAAGGGAGGGTCCACTTGTTGCAGGGTGCCCTCTCCGTGGTAGTCTCCGTCGGGGCGCTGCGGTTGAATGCGAAAGCGATCCCGTGGTGTCCCACTATGACGGCAGGCGGCAACCGTCAGGTTTAGTGTTAGGTTAGAGTCCCACATACCCCCTTCCATCTTCCCCTGGGTGGCAGGGATAGCATGATGCTTCCTGACGTTAAAAAAAAGGTTAGGTTAGGTTAGGTTAGGTTAGGTTAGGTTAGGTTAGGTTAGGTTGGGGGAGTCCCCAAGTGTTTACAAGTACGTCCTCGTCGTCTCCCCTGGACCCCGTCCTGACCCCGGTAACGCAGGTGGCAGGCGGGTGACCGAATCTTGTAAGCGATACTTGGGCGAGTGTGTTTTGTGCGATCAGCAGCGATGCTTCCTGCGCGTAACTGCAAGGGAAGGTTTACCAAAGGCCCTTCTCAGGGCCAACCAAAAGGTCCTTCTCAGGGCCAACCAAAAGGCCCTTCTCAGGGCCAACCCAACGCGGACGACAACTACGTCGAGTCTGACATGGACTCATATGTAGATTGCATCGACAAAGGCCCTTCTCAGGGCCAACCAAACGCTGACGGCGGCTACGTGGAGTCCGATAAGGAGTCTAACGTGGATAGGAGTGAAAAACGCTCTTCTCAGGGCCATTCGGAAGAGACAGGTGCTGCCATTGCACGTGCAACTGAAGCAACTGAAGGGAAACGCAAGCGGCCATCCTCTTCGTTCTTCATGCCTGGGCGGTTTTGCTCTGACACGGAGACCGAAGAAACGCCGACCGCTAAGGTTAGCAGAGCCCGAAGAGGAAGGGGTGGTAAGGCGTGTCCTTCTCGTGAAGGGTCTGAGAAACCCTCTTTCTTGCGATCAGATGAGGCCGTACCGCTTGGCAGGCAGTATGACACTACAGACGAAAGCGAGTCTGACATAAGTGCACTGAACGCGCAAGAGTTGAGGGTGAAAGCGGGTGAAGGCCTCGCTATTATTATGGAAGTGGCCAAAAAATCTGGCAACCTCAAAGGCGAGTTTGTAGCTCGCCTGAAGAAGTCCACTTCTACCCTGAACGAGGTGGTGGATGCCCTCGCATCGAGGAGTGAGGCTGAGGAGACGAGGCGGCTGAGGGCTGAAAATCGCCGCCTTAAGCTCGAGATCGAATCGATCAAGGCAGAGGTTAAGGCGTTACGGCGTGGGTTTGCCGAAGCAAAAACTGAAGCAGCTGCGGCTGCTACTGCCGCTGCAGCCGCTACCGTTCCTGGGACGACGACGGCCACTGTGGCCCTCACGACTGAAATAGTCGAAAGACTTCAGCGGTCCTTGACCTGCACTTTAGGTGACATGATCAACGCCCGAATTGCAGGAATCCAGGACCGACTCCTGCCAGCACCGACGTTGCGTCCTCCACTGTCTTCGGACGTGATGGGTGCCGTGACTCGATCACCCTCTCTATCAGTGGCACCGGTAGCGGAACCCGCCACCGTTTCTCAGGAGGTGTCCTGGACAACGGTGGTGAAAAGAAAGGGTAAGGGGAAGGGAAAAGGAAAAGCTTCCACCCCAGAAACTAGCGCTTCTCCGCCTGCAAGGGCCATCCCAGCGAAGCGAGCCGCTACCGCAAAAGTGAGTGCAAAGGGAGCTGCCAAGCCCAGTGCAAAGGAAGCTGCCAAGCCCGCTGCCAGAGCGACCGCCAGGCCTAAGAAGGCGCTTAAGTCCCCCAATTTGGCAGCTGTTGTGTTATCACTGCAGCCGGAAGCCGCGGCTAAGGGGTTAACATACAGTGCCATTCTCAAGACGGCACAAGAAAAAGTAGATCTGCAGGAGCTCGGGATCGAGCATCTCCGTTTTCGTCGGACGTTGACAGGGGCGAGAATGCTGGAAATCCCGGGCTCTGAAAAACAGGTGAAGGCGGATAGGTTAGCAGAGAAACTCCGCGATGTCTTATCGGGCGTGGCGAATATCGCAAGACCCGTGAAATCCGTACAGGTGAGAATCTCGGGCCTGGACGATACCGCCACCCAGGAGAACGTGGCTGCGGCGATCGCTAAGGCGGCAGCCATTGAAATTGGAACGGTTAAGACTGGGGCCATTCGCCCTTGTTTTGGTGGAACCGGCTCCGTCGTCGTCACCTGCCCGATTTCGGCAGCGAAGACACTGACCGAAAAAGGCAGGTTGCTTATTGGATGGAGCTCAGTGCGTGTGGTGGCCTTGGAGGCGCTCCCCATGCGCTGCTATAAATGCATGGGGCTGGGCCATACGCGCCCTCAGTGCCCAGTGTCAGCAGACAGGGGGGACTTGTGCTTTAGATGCGGATGTGCAGGTCACAAGATAGCTGTCTGTAAAGAAGCCAATCCACGTTGCGCGATATGCGCTGAGTCAGGCAGACCCTCTGGGCATGTGATGTGTGGTCGCAGGTGCAAGCCTGCTCCATCGAAAGGGAGGGCCAATGGAACCCAGGCCACCCAAGCGGTTGCAAATCAGGCCAACGCACCGACGACGTTCGTTCCCCTAGAGGCGGAACAGGAAGAGGTTGTGATGTGTGAATAATCAATGAATCAAGTCAGACATCACAACTTTCTCCAGACGAACCTGAACCACTGCGCCCAGGCCCAGGACCTACTCATGCAGGCCCTAGCACAGTGGAAAATAGATGTCGTGGTGGCAGCAGAGCCCTACTACATTCCTCCCTCTCATCCCTGCTGGGCGGGAGACCTGGACGGCTCTGTTGCCATCGTGACGCGTTCTGGTCACGGCAGCGCACCCCTCTCCATCGAAGAAAGGGGAGCAGGATACGTGGTCGCTAAGTGGGGAGACTATACTGTGGTGGGCGTTTACTTCTCCCCCAACAAAACCGCAGCGGACCTGGAGGCGTTCTTAGACCTCATGGCCACTGCGGTTGGAAGACAGATGCCACATCAGGTTCTTCTACTAGGAGACCTGAACGCCAAGGCCCGTGACTGGGGCAACCCTTTCACTAATTCACGTGGGGAGATTGTCAGAGAGTGGGCGGTTATCACGGGCTTGACCCTGCTCAACACAGGATCGGCCCATACATGCGTGCGACACAACGGAGGGTCCGTGGTGGACTTATCGTTCGCTACCCCGTCCGTCGCTGCGCGTGTCCGGGCATGGAGGGTGCTGTCAGAGGTGGAGACTCTCTCCGACCACAAATATGTGCGGTTTGAGATCTCCACCTCCCAAAACCGAGGGTCGTGCTGCCGCCCTGCCGAAGTGCATTTCCCACGCTGGGCCGTCAACCGCCTAGATGCGGAAGTTGCGAATGAGGCGGCGATCGTTCAAAGATGGTTGGCCGTCCCCACGCAGCCGGATGTAGACCTCGCGGCAAGTAACTTCCGCAAAGCGGTGACGGAAGTGTGTGATGCAGCCATGCCGCGGTCTCGCCGCCATCCTGAACGTCGTGAGGTCTACTGGTGGAGCTTGGAGATCGTGGAACTCCGAGTTGCATGCACAACGGCACGGCGGCCCTACGGGCATTGCAGGAGACGTCGACACGGCCGAACTGACGCGCAGATGTCCGCCGTAGAACTCGAGGTAGAGCGCCAGCTGTACGAGGTGTACCGCAATGCCAAGCGGAAACTGCAGCTGGCGATCATCAGGGCCAAATCTCAGGCCTTTGGCGAAGCCCTGATAAGCCTGGACAGAGATCCGTGGGGGCGTCCTTACAAGGCTGCACGGAAAAAGTTCCGGCTGCAGACTCCCCCGGTTACGGAATCTATGGAGTCCGGGCTCCTGGATCGGGTGTTGGGTGGGCTCTTTCCCGTTCGAGACGCAAGCCATTCCCCTCCAACGATGGCTGTCGTTGAGGGGTCGAGCTCTGAAACCTCAATTCCGCCTGTGTCCCAAGCAGAGATGGAGGTTGCAGTCTGCCGTCTGCATGGCAAAAAGACGGCGCCTGGCCCGGATGGTATCCCGGGCCGGATCCTTGGAATTGCCCTCCAGGAAATGAGTGATCGGCTTCGGGAAATATTCAGCGCCTGCCTCTCCTCTGGAAGGTTCCCGAAGCCGTGGAAAGACGGCAGACTGTGCCTGTTGCGGAAGGAAGGGCGATCCGTTGACTCACCCTCCGCTTACAGGCCCATCGTCTTACTGGATGACACCGGCAAACTGTTCGAGCGAGTGGTGGCTTCCCGTATCATCCAGCACCTGGAGCGCACTGGGCCTGGTCTTTCTGAGGCCCAGTACGGGTTTAGGGCGGGGCGGTCCACAATAGACGCCCTGCTCTGGCTCAAAGGTTGGACGCAGGCAGCGGTCCGTGAAGGAGAAAAGGCGTTGGCTGTCTCCCTCGATATTGCCAACGCCTTCAACAGCCTCCCGCACGCGACGATACAGGAGGCGCTTCGTTACCACAGGGTGCCCCTATACCTGCAGAAACTGTTGGCCGACTATCTCGATAGTCGCGAGGTTTTGGTACAGGGTTGTGACGGTCTGAAACGCCGTCGCGTCTCGTGCGGGGTTCCACAGGGTTCGGTTCTGGGTCCACTCCTGTGGAACATTGGCTACGACTGGGTGCTCCGGGGCACGCTCCCTACGAGCGTGCGGATGGTCTGCTACGCAGATGACACCCTAGTCGTAGCTAAGGGGAGGAATCTTCGGGAGGTACTGCGTTCTGCCGAGGTCAGTACGGCACTCGTGGTTGGCCGTATACGAGCCCTGGGGCTGGAGGTTGCCCTCCCTAAAACCGAGGCTCTTCTATTTCATGCGCCTCGGGGAGGACCCCCTCCAGGCACCCGGCTTACACTGGATGGGGTCCCGATCCGGGTAGGGACCCAGATGAAATATTTGGGTCTCATCCTGGATGGGAGATGGAGTTTTGGGGGTCACTTTGCGGGACTGGCCCCGAGGGTAGTCAGAGCCGCCGCTTCACTTGGCAGGCTGCTGCCAAATAAAGGCGGTCCGAGCGCCAATTGTCGTCGGCTGTACTCCGGAGTCATCCGGAGTATGGCCATGTATGGGGCACCCGTCTGGGTGGACGCCCTCAGTCGCACCAACAAAACCCTGTTGCGACGTCCGCAGCGGGTCATCGCGACGAGGGCGATACGCGGATACCGGACGGTCTCTTGGACGGCGGCGTGCGTGCTGGCCGGGGATGCTCCCTGGGAGCTGCAAGCGGAGGCCCTCGCCGCAACGTATCACTTTGTGGCGGCGAGGAAGTACCGGGGGGAGGCCCCGACTGGGGAGGAGGTCGCATGCATGCGAAGAGAGGCGCAGGACACCCTATTTAGTCGGTGGACGGAGGACCTGGCCCCACCAGTCCCCGGGCAGTGGACGGTGGACGCAATAAGGCCGGTCCTCCGACAATGGGTGAGGCGGCGGTTCGGGTCGCTCACCTTCCGTTTGGTGCAGGTGCTATCCGGACACGGATGCTTTGGGAAATACCTGCACCAAATCGCGAGACGGGAGGCCAGCCCGGTCTGCTACGAATGTGGAGCGCCACAGGATACGGCGCTCCATACCCTGGAGGTGTGTGCCGCATATAGCTCGCAGCGGCACACACTTTCGGAAGCCTTGGGAAGGGATCTCTCTCTGCCGGGTGTTGTGAACGCCATGCTCGCCAGTGAGAGATCGTGGCAGGCGGCGGTCTCCTTCTGTGAAGAGGTGATGATGCAGAAGGAGGCCGCGGAGCGGGTCAGGGAGGACAATGCCTCCCTGGACTCACTCCGGCGCAGACGTACGGGGGCAAGGAGGCGACGGTTCGCCAACCTCCTCCTCCCTCCGTAATAATGGGGTCACCGGCTGGAAGTCGGGGGACTTCCGGCTGGACAGCAACATGACCCCATACGTCTGAGGGGTGGCCTTTGTGTGAGCAAGGTCGCCCCAAATGTGAGGCCGGAGCCCGGATAGAATCACATCCGGGCTTACCGCCGGGGCAAGGTGGCGAATGCTCGCGCGACCCCATCTTGCCTCACTATGGCGGAGGACTGCTCACACGTGGGGTTTTTAGCCGGTAAGAGTCCGGCATAACCACTCTGGTCCCCCGTACTGGAGTGGTATCCATGAGGATTTTCCCCACGCAAAAAAAAAAAAAAAAAAAAAAAAAAAAAAAAAAAAAAAAAAAAAAAAGGTTAGGTTAGGTTAGGTAAGGTTGGGGGAGTCCCCAAGTGCCATCAGTTACGTCCACGTCGTCTCCCCTGGACCCCATCCTGACCCCGGTAACGCAGGTGGCAGGTGGGTGACCGAACACTGATTGCAATACTTGGGTGATTGTTGAGATTATCTTCCGCCGCTATGCTTCCTTCGCTTAACAGCCAAGGAGCATCCTCCAAAGGCCCTTCTCAGGGCCAACCCAAAGGCCCTTCTCAGGGCCAAACAAAAGGCCCTTCTCAGGGCCAACCAAAAGGCCCTTCTCAGGGCCAAACCAAAGGCCCTTCTCAGGGCCAACCAAAAGGCCCTTCTCAGGGCCAAACCAAAGGCCCTTCTCAGGGCCAACCAAAAGGCCCTTCTCAGGGCCAAACAATCGTCGTCGACAGCGACATCGAGTCCGACATGGACTTCGACGTAGGCTTGGTTGGTGAAGGCCCTTCTCAGGGCCAGTCGGAGGTGTCCGACGTTGACGAGGTCAACGTCTGTCGAAAGCGTCCTCTTTCGGGGAACGCTTATCTGGAAAGTGAGGCGTCTAGGGGGTTGACTCGGATGTAGATGTTGTGCTGTCAAAATATAGCACCGCCAGCCGAGGACGATCTTCCGTCTCTTCTTCGAAGAGAGGGGGTTGTGGGCTTGCGCGGGCTAAGGCCAGCTTGCGGGCTCTCACCCACGAGGCTCAGGAGGCCGACTTCGAAAAGGAGCTGGGGGCGCGGGCCTTCAGAAAAAGACCTGTATCGCCAGTCCACCTGGCTGATTCTGATGGTGATTTGTCCGTTGGAGCGCCGTTGACTACGGACCCGGATAGTCTTGGGGCGGAAGAGCTCCGCGCGGTAGCTGGGCGTTGTACTGCTTCCATTTTAGAGGTGACGCGCAAGTCTGGGCACCTGCAGGGGCCCATGATAAAACGTCTAAAGGACGCGTCTAGAAGCTTATTAGAAGTCGTAGACGCACTTGCGGGTCGGACTTCGAGTGACGAAACCCGTCGCTTAAGGGCTGACAATGGTCGCCTTTCCCGGGAGGTTCAGAACCTCAGGGCGGAGCTGAATGCCCATAGGCGGGAGTTCGCCGACCTGAAGGCGACCGCGAAGGCGACCGCCGCTGAAAAGCCCTCATTGACTAATGACTTCATTGAGGATTTGAAGCGCTCCCTCATCACCTCAGTGGGCGTCATGGTAAACGCCCGCTTGGAGGGAATTGAGGACCGTCTTCTGCCAGCCAGAGTTCTTCGCCCTTCTCTGGCTGCAGACCGGAGGAAGGAAGCCGCAGCGGAGAATGCGTCGGCGATTCCGAAGGCGCGTTCGGGTTCTTCACTCCCTCCAGTTGGGCCGGCA
The DNA here is from genome assembly GCA_963555665.1 of Dircenna loreta. Taxonomy (NCBI): domain Eukaryota; kingdom Metazoa; phylum Arthropoda; class Insecta; order Lepidoptera; family Nymphalidae; genus Dircenna; species Dircenna loreta. Next base: position 148,478 of record OY743098.1, on the reverse strand, counting down.
CCTGAAGTGGTGATGTCTTCTCCTCCCGTGGCAACAACAGTTCAGAGAAGACAGAAAGGGTCCCAGAAGGCCCTTGGGGTAAGATCTACCGTTGCCCCTTCTCCTGCTCCTCCTCTACAGAAGGTTGTTGCTATGGATGAAGGTTGGTCGACGGTGGTCAAGAGGGGTAAGAAAAAGGCCCCTCAGTCTTCCCAAACAAGCCGAGTGGCTCAGCCGGCAATTCTTCCCCCAAACGCCACGGTGGTTGGCGCCAAAAAGGGAAAGAAGAAGAAGTCCAAAAAAGGCGGAGCCGGCCTCAAAAAGGGACCCAAATTGCCGTCTGCCAAAGCCCCTGCAGTGTTGATTACACTGCAGGAGGAGGCCGTGGCTAAGGGCGTGACTTATGCCCAAGTGCTCTCAAGCGCGGCCGAGAAAATTGATCTCGGCCAAATTGGCATTGAGGGCGGGCTCAAAATCAGGCGTTCGGCCACGGGCGCCCGGGTTCTTGAGCTGCCCAAAGCGGCAGGTCTGGAGAAGGCGGAACGTTTGGCGGCAGACCTGCGGACTGCTCTTGACGGGGTGGCCAAAGTCGTCCGACCCGTTAAGCGCGTGGTCGTCAAGATTAAGGGGTTGGATGACTCAGTCACCACTGATAGGGTGACTGCGGCCATCTGTCGCCTCACGGACTGCCCCACGGACGCTATTCACGTCGGTGAGATTCGGTGGGGCAGAGGGGAGCGTATGGGCGTTGCCTTTGCCCGGATCCCGGTGGAAGCAGCCAAGGCAGTCCTTGAGGCCGGCAGGCTTCTTGTTGGTTGGAGCTCTGCTGCGGTCGAGCTCCTCGAGGACCGGCCTATGAGGTGTTTTGGGTGCCAAGCACCCGGACACACCAGGCCCGTCTGCCCCACTGGGGTGGATAGGGGCACCTTGTGTTTCCGGTGCGGTCTGGCCGGGCACTCCCAAGCCAACTGCACCGGAGTCCTGCGATGTGCCCTGTGCGTGGACCTCGGTCTACCCGCAGGGCACCAAATGGGGAGCCGAGCCTGCAAGGCTCCCCAAACGAAAGGCAAGGCAGCTGGTCCCTCTCCAGCTGCCGTACCAGTGGCGTGCCGTCAGGCGCCAGTTGAAGCCATGTCGCTATGTTAAGTACAAAGCGACATGGCTTCCTACAGGCGAATGTCAACCACTCTGCCAGGGCCCAGGATCTCTTTATCCAGGCCATGGCGGAGTGGGACATTAAAGTTGCGGTGGTCTGCGAGCCTTACTATGTCCCCCCGAATTCCAGCTGGTCGGGGGACATAAACGGCTCCGTGGCAGTGGTCGTGGGATCTAGTCCCGGTCCCCCTCTCTCCACCTTGGAGACTGGCCCGGGTTTGGTAGTGGCGCGGTGGGGGGAGTACGTTGTCGTAGGCACGTACTTCTCCCCCAATCGTAGCCTGGCGGAGTTCGAGGTTTTTCTCGACTCCGTCGGTGCTGCGATTAGCAGACAGGCGTCGGGGAACGTTATCGTCCTCGGCGACCTGAACGCCAAATCCGCGGCCTGGATGAACCACGCCACGGACGCTAGGGGTAGGGCCGTCCAGATCTGGTCGCTCCTCTCCGGTCTGTCCCTCCTCAACAGAGGGACCGAACCGACCTGTGTGCGGCAGCAAGGGAGTTCCGTGGTGGACGTTTCGTTCGCCACCCCAGCTGTCGCGCGACGGGTCGTCGACTGGAGAGTGGAGAAGGAGGTGGAGACTCTATCGGACCATTTATACGTCCGATTCGAGATCTCCGCCTCCCGGCCGGATCTGGCCAGACCACCGCGGGGGGGAAGTCGGTTTCCTCGCTGGGCAGTGCAGCGGTTGGATCGGGATATGGCCGAAGAGGCGGCCATCGTCCAGGGCTGGGCCTTTCCCGATCCGCCCGACGAGGAGACCGACGTGGAGGGGTCGGCGGGCCGCATGCGCGAGGCCCTCACTAGGGTCTGCGATGCGGCCTTGCCGAGAGTGGGGTCCAGGCCCCGGCGCAGGGCAGTGTACTGGTGGTCGCCCGAAATTGCCGAACTTCGGGCGGCCTGTTGCAGGGCTCGTAGGGCCTTCGTCCGGTGTCGCCGTCGTCACGGCTTTGACCCGGACATGGAGGCCCAGCTGCGGAGTCGTTACCGCGAGGCGAAGTCGACTCTGCGGCTGGCGATTCGGAAGGCGAAGGACCTGGCTCGGGAGGAAATCCTGGCCGGTCTCGATAGGGATCCATGGGGGCGCCCGTATCGCGTCGCGCGGAATAAGAGCCGCGGCGTTGGCGCCCCGGTCATGGAGTCCCTTCAGCCGGATTTCCTCGAGCGGCTGGTGGGGGAACTTTTCCCGGATTCCACCGGCCACTCTCCTCCTGTGATGGCCCCTCCTTCTCTTGTGGGGGGGTTGGGCTCCATCCCGGACATCACGGAGGTCGAGCTGGAGGTCGCGCTGAGTCGCCTGCGAGCCCGCAACACTGCGCCGGGGCCGGACGGTATTCCAGGGCGGGTTCTGGTCATCGCCCTGGAATACTTGGGGGGCAGGCTGAGGGAACTGTTCAAACTTTGTTTGCGCACTGGACAGTTCCCGAAGGCCTGGAAGGAGGGGCGGTTGTGCCTGTTGCGGAAGGAGGGTCGTTCTGTCGACTCGTCCTCCGCGTACAGGCCAATCGTGCTGCTGGACGAGATGGGTAAGCTCTTCGAGAGAATCCTCTCTGCCCGTCTCGTCCAGCACCTCGAGGAGGTGGGTCCGGGTCTTTCAGAAGCCCAGTTCGGCTTCAGGGCGGGTCGATCGACGATCGACGCCCTGAGGGCTCTGAAGGACCTGACCCAGGAGGCTGTGTCCGAGGGGGACGTCGTCGTCGCGGTCTCGCTGGACGTCGCCAACGCCTTCAATAGTTTGCCGTTCGAGACTTTGGTCGAGGCGCTCCGGTACCATGGAGTGCCTCCCTATCTCCGGCGGCTGTTGGAGGCATACCTGCAGGATAGAGAGGTCCTGTGGGTAGGCGGCGACCGGCGGCTATACCGACGGAGCGTGAGCCGAGGGGTTCCACAAGGGTCCGTTTTGGGACCGGTCTTGTGGAACCTGGGCTATGACTGGCTGCTCCGCTGTCCACTCCTCCCCAGGATGAGGGTGTTGTGTTATGCAGATGACACCCTCGTCACTGCACGGGGAGGGAGCTTTGCGGAGGCGGCCCGTCTTGCTTCCGTCGGTGCTACGCTGGTAGCGGACCGCGCGGGGCTGTTGGGACTGGAGGTCTCCGTCACGAAGACGGAGGCCATGTTGTTCCACGGCCCTCGGCGAGGTCCCCCTCGTCGGGCGTCCATCTCCGTCCAGGGTGCGCAGGTGGCGCTGAAGGCCCAGATGAAGTATTTGGGCCTCACACTGGACGGACGATGGAACTTCGGGGCGCATTTCTCTCTGCTCGCCCCGAAGTTGATTTCCACTGCAGCTGCCTTGGGGAGGCTTCTGCCCAACGTCGGTGGGCCGCAGGCTCCGTGCCGGCGCCTATATGCCGGCATCGTGAGGAGCATGGCCCTGTACGGTGCTCCCATATGGTCGGGAGCCCTCACTGCGGATTCCAGGGCCCTTCTGCGAAGAACGCAAAGGGTCCTAGCGGTGAGGGTGATCAGGGGGTACCGTACGGTGTCCTACACTGCGGCCACACTCCTGGCGAGCGATCCGCCGTGGGAGCTACACGTGGAGGTGCTCGCCAGGGTGTATTGGCACCGGGCAGAAGCCAGGGATGGGCAAAGGATCGAGGCGGCGCGGGTCAGGGCTCTAGCTCACCGAGCCCTGATCCGACAGTGGAGATCGGGGTTGGAGTCTCCTGTCGCCGGTCTGGCGACAGTGGGGGCAGTCCGCCCCCACATGGATCGTTGGATCAACCGGCGACACGGGACCCTAACCTATCGTCTTGTGCAGGTATTGACGGGGCACGGATGCTTCGGCGAGTACCTGCACAAGATCGCACGCAGAGAGGCGACCCCCTCCTGCCACCACTGTGACGAGGCCGTAGACACGGCTCGTCACACCCTGGCTGAGTGCGCAGCCTGGGACCGTCAGCGTTCTGAGCTGACGGCTGTGGTGGGCAGGGACCTTTCGCTGCCGCGCGTGGTACGCGCGATGATCGGCAGTGAGAGGTCGTGGGTCGCGGTGGCTTCCTTCTGCGAGCAAGTTATTGCCGCGAAGGAGGCCGCGGAGCGGATCAGAGAGTCAGCCTCCACCGCTGATCCGCTCCGAAGGGGTAGGCTGGGGAGAAGGAGGCGGGAGTACGCCCGACGCTTCCTTCCCCAGCCGTAGTGCCTTGGTGAGAGGGGAGGGTGACCCCTTTCACCAGCCATAGGCCTACGTCGTAAGGGTGCTTTCGTTACTCGGAGCACCCTTATCGGGGGTGGCGATTCCGCCGGGGCGTCACGGTGAGTGCGACAAGCGATCCCGTGGCGTCCCACTATGGCGATGAGGGTAACCGTTGGTTTTTAGTGGGTAGCCTTAAAAATGGCAGCGTCTTCTATGCTGCCGGGTAGTCCCACATAACCACTCCGGCCGTCACCTTCTCGGCCGGGGGGGTATCCGTAACGGATTTTCCAACGTAAAAAAAAAAAAAAAAAAAAAAAAAAAAAAAGGTTAGGTTAGGTTAGGTTAGGTTAGGTTAGGTTAGGTTAGGTTAGGTTAGGTTAGGTTAGGTTAGGTTAGGTTTTTTTTTTTTTTTTTTTATTAACACCCGCCATTGCGGGGTGTTTGCTCTTTCTCCCCTGAAAGTGTTCAGAGACCTTGTTTGGCTTTCTTAAAAATAATAACAGGAATACATTGTTATATTTAATCTACTACATCTGCAGTTGATGTTGCTCTTAATACTTTAGTTTCGTTCACAAATATGTCGCAACTACTATTATTATTATTGTTTATTTATTTTATTTATGTATGTTTTTATTCAATTTAATTTATTTTTGTTTTTATTTATTTATTTATTTATTTTTTTTGAGACTTACAAAGTAGAACTTACAGCTATACTATTTTATTTCCTTTTGTGTCGGTTTGTTCTACCTATTTTTTATTTATAAATCTTTTGCCTAATTTTTGATATGCTATTCTTATATATACTTATTATATATAATTAGCATTAATTATTTGTACTTTCTTCTTAAGTTACACTTTTCTTTTTTTTTTTTTTTCACAATCTCAAAACAAAAAAAAAAACACTTTTTGCTTATATTTATCACTTATTATTACATTTATTTTACTTATGCTAAGCTATTAAGCTATTTACAGATCGGTTACTACTATTTTATTTATTTATACTATTTTCGCGTGCCTATGTTAAAGGTTTAAGGGAAAACAACAGAGGGACTTAGAAACTAGAACTAGAACTTAAAGCTATACCATTTTTTTTTTTTTATTCTATTTTATCGGTCTTGTGGTTAGGTTAGGTTAGGTTAGGTTAGGTTAGGTTAGGTTAGGTTAGGTTAGGTTAGGTTAGGTTAGGTTCCCCCCCAAAGGTTGCCACCTTGTCGTGGTGGGGGGGCTTGCGTGTCCCAATGATCCCTGAGGCTATACCGGCAGAGCTACTCATACCGGGAGGTTTAGGGTGAGGGGCCAGACTAAGAGCAACCATCATACCGTAACCCGGCCATTGCACTTCGGCCGGGACCGGGGGCCCACTTGCTGGGCCGCGAGGAAGGAAACCTCTATAAAAAACCACCCCGAAACCGTAGTCTAGCGTGCTGCGGCGTAGGGTAAACTGGCAAGCGCTCTGGGGACCTTACCCCTTAAAAGGAAATCATGAACGGACGCGATTTTAAAATATGTCCCCAGGAGGGTCTCAGCGCCACCGCTGAGGAATCCCTCACGGCGACTTCGGTCCCCGTCTGCCCCTCGTACTCTGGGGGGGGCAAAAATCGCTCTGGAGCAGGAGTCCCTGCACAGGTCCCATCCACACGGACCTGTCTAATCAAAAATTGTGTGAGGCGTGGTGAGGAGGGTAGTGGAGATCCTCTCAACGACGACTCGGCTGTTCATAAGGACCTCGATCTACATTGTGATGAGGATTTAGTAGATTTGGTTGCGGATGAAACGACCCCGTTGGTCGATTCTTCTGCAAAAGACCCTGGCGATCCCAAAGGCTTTCGGATTCCTTTTGGAAAGGCGGTTCTCTCCAAGGGAACCAAACTGAGGACCAGTGGAGCGGACGACATGTGGCCCAACCATGGGGTTAATACCCGGAGGAAGCGACATCTTGCGGAGGTCTCTCGACTCCTCAGTGACGTGTCCGGGAGCGACTCGGAGCTTGGAGCTGCATCTGCGAAATGCAGCTCCGCTCGTCGTGGACGTGTCTGCTCAGCGACCGGTAGTGGGCTCGCCCGGGCGAAAGCCGATTTGCGGGCCCTTACAGACGAGGCCGAGGAGGCGGAACTAGAGAGAATGCTAAGCGAGCGGATCTCTAAGAAGACTAAGGCTCTCCCTGAGCCAGCACCAGTTTCTGACGAGGAACTTTTTTCGGAGGTGCACGTCAGGCGGGACCCGGAATTTATGGGGGCCGAGGAGCTGCGGGCTGTGGCCGGTCGTAGCTCTGCAGCCATCCTTGATGCGTGTCGTAAATCGACGAACCTCAAGGGTGACATGATAAGGCTCATCAAGGGGTCCACTAGAGAACTCCTTGAGGCTGTGGAAGTCTTGGCGGGCCGTACAGCAAATGAGGAAACGCGTCGTCTCAGGGCAGATAACTCGCGCCTCCACCGTGAGGTGGATAACCTTCGAGCTGAGCTCAAGGTTCACAGGCGCGAGTTCGCCGAGATGAGGGCGTCGGCGGCAAAATCCGCTGCTACTGTTGCGGAGGCGCCATGCCGCGACGCTGAACTGTTGGAGGAGTTGAGGCGCTCGGTTGTGTCTTCGGTGGGCGTTATGATTAACGCCCGCTTCGCAGGCATTGAGGAGCGCCTCCTCCCGGAAGTAAACCGACGTCCACCCTTGGCTGCGGACCGAAAAAGGGAGGCAGCAGCGGCTAAAGCTGCCAGTCGGAACAAAAGTTCAGACCCGCGTTCTGGCTCTCCGATCCTTCAAGTGGCCTCACCCACTGTTCGGCTGGAGCTTGCTCCACAAGCGTCACCCACTCCTGCGGTGGCTGCTGGCGAGTCATGGACCAGCGTTGTGAGGAGGGGGAAGAAGAAAAAGAAGTCCGCCCAGCCAGCCGTTCCGACTATCTCGGTGCAATCTGCAGCCCAGCAGAAGCAGCAATACAGAGGTGGAAGGCAAGTCGGGGCAAAAGAAATACAGGGTCATGTGGGCAAAAAGAAGAGGAGGAAGAAGAGAAAGAGGGCGGCCCAGTCGACCAAAAAGCCGCAGCCTAAACTGCCACCTCCTCGGTCACCAGCGGTGATGATAACGCTGCAGGCCGAGGCTGTGGCCAAAGGCATAACGTACGCCCACGTCCTCGAGCGCGCCGCCGAAAAAGTCAACCTCGACGAGATCGGGCTTGAGGGCGGACTTAGGATCCGCCGGTCCGTAACGGGAGCTAGGCTTCTCGAGCTCCCAAAGGCGGCCACGGAAAAGGCGGAGCAGTTGGCGGAACGCCTTCGTACTGCGTTGGACGGTGTGGCAGACGTCGTTCGTCCCGTTAAACGGGTCGGCATCAGGGTCAAGGGGCTGGACGACTCTGCCACGAGAGAAAAAGTGGCGGCTGCAATTTGCCGCGTCGGTAAGTGCTCCAGTGATTCTCTCCATGTTGGGGAGATTCGTTGGGGCTTCGGGAACATGGGCGTCACCTTTGCCCGGTGTCCCGTCGACGCGGCAAAAATAGTGCTCCAGACGGGCAGGTTACTTGTGGGGTGGAGCTCGGCCAAGGTCGAGCTGCTAGAGGAGAGGCCCATGCGGTGCTTCAGGTGCCTAGAGCCTGGACACACGCGTGCGGTCTGTCCCTCTACTGCCGATCGTAGCTCGGTCTGCTTCCGGTGTGGCATAGCGGGTCACGCTCGTGATAGCTGCACCGGAGTCCTCAGGTGCGCAGTCTGCGCAGACCTAGGACTGCAGGCGGGCCACGAATTGGGGAGCGGTGCTTGCAAAGCTCCCCACAAAAGGGGTAAGGTGGCTGGTCCCTCTCCAGCTGCCCAACACGTCGTGCGCGGTACGCCGCCGGTTGAAGCCATGTCGCAATGACCAGACAGCGACATGGCTTCTTACAGGCGAACGTAAACCACTCTGCCAGGGCCCAGGATTTGTTTATCCAAGCCATGGCGGAGTGGAATATTAGCATTGCGGTGGTCTGCGAGCCTTACTATGTCCCCCCGAATTCCAGCTGGTCGGGGGACATAAACGGCTCCGTGGCAGTGGTCGTGGGATCTAGTCCCGGTCCCCCTCTCTCCACCTTGGAGACTGGCCCGGGTTTGGTAGTGGCGCGGTGGGGGGAGTACGTTGTCGTAGGCACGTACTTCTCCCCCAATCGTAGCCTGGCGGAGTTCGAGGTTTTTCTCGACTCCGTCGGTGCTGCGATTAGCAGACAGGCGTCGGGGAACGTTATCGTCCTCGGCGACCTGAACGCCAAATCCGCGGCCTGGGGGAACCACGCCACGGACGCTAGGGGTAAGGCCGTCCAGATCTGGTCGCTCCTCTCCGGTCTGTCCCTCCTCAACAGAGGGACCGAACCGACCTGTGTGCGGCAGCAAGGGAGTTCCGTGGTGGACGTTTCGTTCGCCACCCCAGCTGTCGCGCGACGGGTCGTCGACTGGAGAGTGGAGAAGGAGGTGGAGACTCTATCGGACCATTTATACGTCCGATTTGAGATCTCCGCCTCCCGGCCGGATCTGGCCAGACCACCGCGGGGGGGAAGTCGATTTCCTCGTTGGGCAGTCCAGCGGCTGGATCGGGAAATGGCCGAAGAGGCGGCCATCGTCCAGGGCTGGGCCTTTCCCGATCCGCCCGACGAGGAGACCGACGTGGAGGGGTCGGCGGGCCGCATGCGCGAGGCCCTCACTAGGGTCTGCGATGCGGCCATGCCGAGGGTGGGGTCCAGGCCCCGGCGCAGGGCAGTGTATTGGTGGTCGCCCGAAATTGCCGAACTTCGGGCGGCCTGTTGCAGGGCTCGTAGGGCCTTCGTCCGTTGTCGCCGTCGTCATGGCTTTGACCCGGACATGGAGGCCCAGCTGCGGAGTCGTTACCGCGAGGCGAAGTCGACTCTGCGGCTGGCGATTCGGAAGGCGAAGGACCTGGCTCGGGAGGAAATCCTGGCCGGTCTCGATAGGGACCCATGGGGGCGCCCGTATCGCGTCGCGCGGAATAAGACCCGCGGCGCTGGCGCCCCGGTCATGGAGTCCCTTCAGCCGGATTTCCTCGAGCGGCTGGTGGGGGAACTTTTCCCGGATTCCACCGGCCACTCTCCTCCTGTGATGGCCCCTCCTTCTCTTGTCGGGGGGGTGGGCTCCATCCCGGACATCACGGAGGTCGAGCTGGAGGTCGCGCTGAGTCGCCTGCGAGCCCGCAACACTGCGCCGGGGCCGGACGGTATTCCAGGGCGGGTTCTGGTCATCGCCCTGGAATACTTGGGGGGCAGGCTTCGGGAACTGTTCAACCTTTGTTTGCGCACTGGACAGTTCCCGAAGGCCTGGAAGGAGGGGCGGTTGTGCCTGTTGCGGAAGGAGGGTCGTTCTGTCGACTCGTCCTCCGCGTACAGGCCAATCGTGCTGCTGGACGAGATGGGTAAGCTCTTCGAGAGAATCCTCTCTGCCCGTCTCGTCCAGCACCTCGAGGAGGTGGGTCCGGGTCTTTCAGAAGCCCAGTTCGGCTTCAGGGCGGGTCGATCGACGATCGACGCCCTGAGGGCTCTGAAGGACCTGACCCAGGAGGCTGTGTCCGAGGGGGACGTCGTCGTCGCGGTCTCGCTGGACGTCGCCAACGCCTTCAATAGTTTGCCGTTCGAGACTTTGGTCGAGGCGCTCCGGTACCATGGAGTGCCTCCCTATCTCCGGCGGCTGTTGGAGGCATACCTGCAGGATAGAGAGGTCCTGTGGGTAGGCGGCGACCGGCGGCTATACCGACGGAGCGTGAGCCGAGGGGTTCCACAAGGGTCCGTTCTGGGACCGGTCTTGTGGAACCTGGGCTATGACTGGCTGCTCCGCTGTCCGCTCCTCCCCAGGATGAGGGTGTTGTGCTACGCAGATGACACCCTCGTCACTGCACGGGGAGGGAGCTTTGCGGAGGCGGCCCGTCTTGCTTCCGTCGGTGCTACGCTGGTAGCGGACCGCGTGGGGCTGTTGGGACTGGAGGTCTCCGTCACAAAGACGGAGGCCATGTTGTTCCACGGCCCTCGGCGAGGTCCCCCTCGTCGGGCGTCCATCTCCGTCCAGGGTGCGCAGGTGGCGCTGAAGGCCCAGATGAAGTATCTGGGCCTCACACTGGACGGAAGATGGAACTTCGGGGCGCATTTCTCTCTGCTCGCCCCGAAGTTGATTTCCACTGCAGCTGCCTTGGGGAGGCTTCTGCCCAACGTCGGTGGGCCGCAGGCTCCGTGCCGGCGCCTATATGCCGGCATCGTGAGGAGCATGGCCCTGTACGGTGCTCCCATATGGTCGGGAGCCCTCACTGCGGATTCCAGGGCCCTTCTGCGAAGAACGCAAAGGGTCCTAGCGGTGAGGGTGATCAGGGGGTACCGTACGGTGTCGTACACTGCGGCCACACTCCTGGCGAGCGATCCGCCGTGGGAGCTACACGCGGAGGTGCTCGCCAGGGTGTATTGGCACCGGGCAGAAGCCAGGGATGGGCAAAGGATCGAGGCGGCGCGGGTCAGGACTCTAGCTCACCGAGTCCTGATCCGACAGTGGAAATCGGAGTTGGAGTCTCCTGTCGCCGGTCTGGCGACAGTGGGGGCAGTCCGCCCCCACCTGGATCGTTGGATCAACCGGCGACACGGGACCCTAACGTATCGTCTTGTGCAGGTATTGACGGGGCACGGATGCTTCGGCGAGTACCTGCACAAGATCGCACGCAGAGAGGCGACCCCCTCCTGCCACCACTGTGACGAGGCCGTGGACACGGCTCGTCACACCCTGGCTGAGTGCGCAGCCTGGGACCGTCAGCGTTCAGAGCTGACGGCTGTGGTTGGCAGGGACCTTTCGCTGCCGCGCGTGGTACGCGCGATGATCGGCAGCGAGGGGTGTTGGGTCGCGGTGGCTTCCTTCTGCGAGCAGGTTATTGCCGCGAAGGAGGCCGCGGAGCGGATCAGGGAGTCAGCCTCCACCGCTGATCCGCTCCGAAGGGGTAGGCTGGGGAGAAGGAGGCGGGAGTACGCCCGACGCTTCCTTCCCCAGCCGTAGTGCCTTGGTGAGAGGGGAGGGTGACCCCTTTCACCAGATATAGGCCTACGTCGTAAGGGTGCTTTCGTTACTCGGGGCACCCTTATCGGGGGTGGCGATTCCGCCGGGGCGTCACGGTGAGTGCGACAAGCGATCCCGTGGCGTCCCATTATGGCGATGAGGGTAACCGTTGGTTTTTAGTGGGTAGCCTTAAAAATGGCAGCGTCATCTATGCTGCCGGGTAGTCCCACATAACCACCCCGGCCGTCACCTTCTCGGCCGGGGGGTATCCGTAACGGATTTTCCAACGAAAAAAAAAAAAAAAAAAAAAAAAAAAAAAGGTTAGGTTAGGTTAGGTTAGGTTAGGTTAGGTTAGGTTAGGTTTCCAGCGGGACACGAACTGGGGAGCCATTCCTGTAAGGCTCCCCGTAAAAGAGGAAAGGTAGCAGGTTTCTCCTCTACCCGAAACGTCGTGCGCGGTACGCCGCCGGTTGAAGCCATGTCGCAATGACCAGACAGCGACATGGCTTCCTACAGGCGAATGTAAACCACTCTGCCAGGGCCCAGGATCTTTTCATCCAGGCCATGGCGGAGTGGGACATAAAAGTTGCGGTGGTCTGTGAGCCCTACTATGTCCCCCCGAATTCCAGTTGGTCGGGGGACATAAACGGCTCCGTGGCAGTGGTCGTGGGATCTAGTCCCGGTCCCCCTCTCTCCACCTTGGAGACTGGCCCGGGTTTGGTAGTGGCGCGGTGGGGGGAGTACGTTGTCGTAGGGACGTACTTCTCCCCCAATCGTAGCCTGGCGGAGTTTGAGGTTTTTCTCGACTCCGTCGGTGCTGCGATTAGCAGACAGGCGTCGGGGAATGTTATCGTCCTCGGCGACCTGAACGCCAAATCCGCGGCCTGGGGGAACCACGCCACGGACGCTAGGGGTAGGGCCGTACAGATCTGGTCGCTACTCTCCGGTCTGTCCCTCCTCAACAGAGGGACCGAACCGACCTGTGTGCGGCAGCAAGGGAGTTCCGTGGTGGACGTTTCGTTCGCCACCCCAGCTGTCGCACGACGGGTCGTCGACTGGAGAGTGGAGAAGGAGGTGGAGACTCTATCGGACCATTTATACGTCCGATTTGAGATCTCCGCCTCCCGGCCGGATCTGGCCAGACCACCGCGGGGGGGAAGTCGGTTTCCTCGTTGGGCAGTCCAGCGGCTGGATCGGGAAATGGCCGAAGAGGCGGCCATCGTCCAGGGCTGGGCCTTTCCCGATCCGCCCGACGAGGAGACCGACGTGGAGGGGTCGGCGGGCCGCATGCGCGAGGCCCTCACTAGGGTCTGCGATGCGGCCATGCCGAGGGTGGGGTCCAGGCCCCGGCGCAGGGCAGTGTACTGGTGGTCGCCCGAAATTGCCGAACTTCGGGCGGCCTGTTGCAGGGCTCGTAGGGCCTTCGTCCGGTGTCGCCGTCGTCACGGCTTTGACCCGGACATGGAGGCCCAGCTGCGGAGTCGTTACCGCGAGGCGAAGTCGACTCTGCGGCTGGCGATTCGGAAGGCGAAGGACCTGGCTCGGGAGGAAATCCTGGCCGGTCTCGATAGGGACCCATGGGGGCGCCCGTATCGCGTCGCGCGGAATAAGACCCGCGGCGCTGGCGCCCCGGTCATGGAGTCCCTTCAGCCGGATTTCCTCGAGCGGCTGGTGGGGGAACTTTTCCCGAATTCCACCGGCCACTCTCCTCCTGTGATGGCCCCTCCTTCTCTTGACGGGGGGGTGGGCTCTATCCCGGACATCACGGAGGTCGAGTTGGAGGTCGCACTGAGTCGCCTGCGAGCCCGCAACACTGCGCCGGGGCCGGACGGTATTCCAGGGCGAGTTCTGGTCATCGCCCTGGAATACTTGGGGGGCAGGCTTCGGGAACTGTTCAACCTTTGTTTGCGCACTGGACAGTTCCCGAAGGCCTGGAAGGAGGGGCGGTTGTGCCTGTTGCGGAAGGAGGGTCGTTCTGTCGACTCGTCCTCCGCATACAGGCCAATCGTGCTGCTGGACGAGATGGGTAAGCTCTTCGAGAGAATCCTCTCTGCCCGTCTCGTCCAGCACCTCGAGGAGGTAGGTCCGGGTCTCTCAGAAGCCCAGTTCGGCTTCAGGGCGGGTCGATCGACGATCGACGCCCTGAGGGCTCTGAAGGACCTGACCCAGGAGGCTGTGTCCGAGGGGGACGTCGTCGTCGCGGTCTCGCTGGACGTCGCCAACGCCTTCAACAGTTTGCCGTTCGAGACTTTGGTCGAGGCGCTCCGGTACCATGGAGTGCCTCCCTATCTCCGGCGGCTGTTGGAGGCATACCTGCAGGATAGAGAGGTCCTGTGGGTAGGCGGCGACCGGCGGCTATACCGACGGAGCGTGAGCCGAGGGGTTCCACAAGGGTCCGTTTTGGGACCGGTCTTGTGGAACCTGGGCTATGACTGGCTGCTCCGCTGTCCGCTCCTCCCCAGGATGAGGGTGTTGTGTTATGCAGATGACACCCTCGTCACCGCACGGGGAGGGAGCTTTGCGGAGGCGGCCCGTCTTGCTTCCGTCGGTGCTACGCTGGTAGCGGACCGCGCGGGGCTGTTGGGACTGGAGGTCTCCGTCACGAAGACGGAGGCCATGTTGTTCCACGGCCCTCGGCGAGGTCCCCCTCGTCGGGCGTCCATCTCCGTCCAGGGTGCGCAGGTGGCGCTGAAGGCCCAGATGAAGTATCTGGGCCTCACACTGGACGGACGATGGAACTTCGGGGCGCATTTCTCTCTGCTCGCCCCGAAGTTGATTTCCACTGCAGCTGCCTTGGGGAGGCTTCTGCCCAACGTCGGTGGGCCGCAGGCTCCGTGCCGGCGCCTATATGCCGGCATCGTGAGGAGCATGGCCCTGTACGGTGCTCCCATATGGTCGGGAGCCCTCACTGCGGATTCCAGGGCCCTTCTGCGAAGAACGCAAAGGGTCCTAGCGGTGAGGGTGATCAGGGGGTACCGTACGGTGTCGTACACTGCGGCCACACTCCTGGCGAGCGATCCGCCGTGGGAGCTACACGCGGAGGTGCTCGCCAGGGTGTATTGGCACCGGGCAGAAGCCAGGGATGGGCAAAGGATCGAGGCGGCGCGGGTCAGGGCTCTAGCTCACCGAGCCCTGATCCGACAGTGGAAATCGGAGTTGGAGTCTCCTGTCGCCGGTCTGGCGACAGTGGGGGCAGTCCGCCCCCACATGGATCGTTGGATCAACCGGCGACACGGGACCCTAACGTATCGACTTGTGCAGGTATTGACGGGGCATGGATGCTTCGGCGAGTACCTGCACAAGATCGCACGCAGAGAGGCGACCCCCTCCTGCCACCACTGTGACGAGGCCGTAGACACGGCTCGTCACACCCTGGCTGAGTGCGCAGCCTGGGACCGTCAGCGTTCAGAGCTGACGGCTGTGGTGGGCAGGGACCTTTCGCTGCCGCGCGTGGTACGCGCGATGATCGGCAGCGAGAGGTCGTGGGTCGCGGTGGCTTCCTTCTGCGAGCAAGTTATTGCCGCGAAGGAGGCCGCGGAGCGGATCAGGGAGTCAGCCTCCACCGCTGATCCGCTCCGAAGGGGTAGGCTGGGGAGAAGGAGGCGGGAGTACGCCCGACGCTTCCTTCCCCAGCCGTAGTGCCTTGGTGAGAGGGGAGGGTGACCCCTTTCACCAGCCATAGGCCTACGTCGTAAGGGTGCTTTCGTTACTCGGAGCACCCTTATCGGGGGTGGCGATTCCGCCGGGGCGTCACGGTGAGTGCGACAAGCGATCCCGTGGCGTCCCATTATGGCGATGAGGGTAACCGTTGGTTTTTAGTGGGTAGCCTTAAAAATGGCAGCGTCTTCTATGCTGCCGGGTAGTCCCACATAACCACCTCGGCCGTCACCTTCTCGGCTGGGGGGGTATCCGTAACGGATTTTCCAACGTAAAAAAAAAAAAAAAAAAAAAAAGGTTAGGTTAGGTTAGGTTAGGTTAGGTTAGGTTAGGTTAGGTTAGGTTAGGTTGGGGTGTGTGTCGGTGACCTCCTCGTGGTACACCCTGGGCAACGGGATGGGCAGGTCCCCGCTTTCGCGGAACTGCTGCCCATCACGGCTAACAACCGACACGGGGGGTTGGCCATGGGGGTTTATGCCCGGTCCATGGCTGACAGGGGAGGGTAGACGTGCCTGGGCTGGTCTTTGCTGAGTGCGACGCCACGGTTGCGCTTGGCGTTGATTGGTCTGGGCGTGGTGGGTTCCCGACTTATGCCTCTTTCTAGCTGGTCTCGGCTGACCACCGTGGCTGGCGGTAGAGGCCTGTCGGGTTCGTCGTTGGGTCCCCTTCTTGTGGCGGGCTGGCTGGAGCCTGCCTATTTTGGGGACTCGATGGGTGGTCTTCTCTCGGGGAGACCACCGCGAGGGCGCTGGGCCTAGTCCGGACCTCTAGCCTAGTCCCGTTGGCCGAACGGTTGACATGGCAAAGAGTGCGGGTTCGTCCTGCGTCCGACTGCTCCAGTGAGTGAGTGGTCGGAGTCTGTCGACAGGGCCCGGCTCGGAGGGGGTTTCGGCCTCCTCCGCGCTGTAGCAGGCTTGGGTGGGGGGTAGGGTGAGCCCTCCACAATCTATCAAGCCTGCGAAAAAGGGAGGGTCCACTTGTTGCAGGGTGCCCTCTCCGTGGTAGTCTCCGTCGGGGCGCTGCGGTTGAATGCGAAAGCGATCCCGTGGTGTCCCACTATGACGGCAGGCGGCAACCGTCAGGTTTAGTGTTAGGTTAGAGTCCCACATACCCCCTTCCATCTTCCCCTGGGTGGCAGGGATAGCATGATGCTTCCTGACGTTAAAAAAAAAAAAAAAAAAAAAAAAAAGGTTAGGTTAGGTTAGGTTAGGTTAGGTTAGGTTAGGTTAGGTTAGGTTAGGTTAGGTTAGGTTAGGTTTTGCGGTGGTCTGCGAGCCCTACTATGTCCCCCCGAATTCCAGTTGGTCGGGGGACATAAACGGCTCCGTGGCAGTGGTCGTGGGATCTAGTCCCGGTCCCCCTCTCTCCACCTTGGAGACTGGCCCGGGTTTGGTAGTGGCGCGGTGGGGGGAGTACGTTGTCGTAGGCACGTACTTCTCCCCCAATCGTAGCCTGGCGGAGTTCGAGGTTTTTCTCGACTCCGTCGGTGCTGCGATTAGCAGACAGGCGTCGGGGAACGTTATCGTCCTCGGCGACCTGAACGCCAAATCCGCGGCCTGGGGGAACCACGCCACGGACGCTAGGGGTAGGGCCGTCCAGATCTGGTCGTTACTCTCCGGTCTGTCCCTCCTCAACAGAGGGACCGAACCGACCTGTGTGCGGCAGCAAGGGAGTTCCGTGGTGGACGTTTCGTTCGCCACCCCAGCTGTCGCGCGACGGGTCGTCGACTGGAGAGTGGAGAAGGAGGTGGAGACTCTATCGGACCATTTATACGTCCGATTCGAGATCTCCGCCTCCCGGCCGGATCTGGCCAGACCACCGCGAGGGGGGAGTCGGTTTCCTCGTTGGGCAGTCCAGCGGCTGGATCGGGAAATGGCTGAAGAGGCGGCCATCGTCCAGGGCTGGGCTTTTCCCGATCCGCCCGACGAGGAGACCGACGTGGAGGGGTCGGCGGGCCGCATGCGCGAGGCCCTCACTAGGGTCTGCGATGCGGCCATGCCGAGGGTGGGGTCCAGGCCCCGGCGCAGGGCAGTGTACTGGTGGTCGCCCGAAATTGCCGAACTTCGGGCGGCCTGTTGCAGGGCTCGTAGGGCCTTCGTCCGGTGTCGCCGTCGTCACGGCTTTGACCCGGACATGGAGGCCCAGCTGCGGAGTCGTTACCGCGAGGCGAAGTCGACTCTGCGGCTGGCGATTCGGAAGGCGAAGGACCTGGCTCGGGAGGAAATCCTGGCCGGTCTCGATAGGGACCCATGGGGGCGCCCGTATCGCGTCGCGCGGAATAAGACCCGCGGCGCTGGCGCCCCGGTCATGGAGTCCCTTCAGCCGGATTTCCTCGAGCGGCTGGTGGGGGAACTTTTCCCGAATTCCACCGGCCACTCTCCTCCCGTGATGGCCCCTCCTTCTCTTGAGGGGGGGGTGGGCTCTATCCCTGACATCACGGAGGTCGAGCTGGAGGTCGCGCTGAGTCGCCTGCGAGCCCGCAACACTGCGCCGGGGCCGGACGGTATTCCAGGGCGGGTTCTGGTCATCGCCCTGGAATACTTGGGGGGCAGGCTTCGGGAACTGTTCAACCTTTGTTTGCGCACTGGACAGTTCCCGAAGGCCTGGAAGGAGGGGCGGTTGTGCCTGTTGCGGAAGGAGGGTCGTTCTGTCGACTCGTCCTCCGCGTACAGGCCAATCGTGCTGCTGGACGAGATGGGTAAGCTCTTCGAGAGAATCCTCTCTGCTCGTCTCGTCCAGCACCTCGAGGAGGTGGGTCCGGGTCTTTCAGAAGCCCAGTTCGGCTTCAGGGCGGGTCGATCGACGATCGACGCCCTGAGGGCTCTGAAGGACCTGACCCAGGAGGCTGTGTCCGAGGGGGACGTCGTCGTCGCGGTCTCGCTGGACGTCGCCAACGCCTTCAACAGTTTGCCGTTCGAGACTTTGGTCGAGGCGCTCCGGTACCATGGAGTGCCTCCCTATCTCCGGCGGCTGTTGGAGGCATACCTGCAGGATAGAGAGGTCCTGTGGGTAGGCGGCGACCGGCGGCTTTACCGACGGAGCGTGAGCCGAGGGGTTCCACAAGGGTCCGTTTTGGGACCGGTCTTGTGGAACCTGGGCTATGACTGGCTGCTCCGCTGTCCGCTCCTCCCCAGGATGAGGGTGTTCTGCTACGCAGATGACACCCTCGTCACTGCACGGGGAGGGAGCTTTGCGGAGGCGGCCCGTCTTGCTTCCGTCGGTGCTACGCTGGTAGCGGACCGCGTGGGGCTGTTGGGACTGGAGGTCTCCGTCACGAAGACGGAGGCCATGTTGTTCCACGGCCCTCGGCGAGGTCCCCCTCGTCGGGCGTCCATCTCCGTCCAGGGTGCGCAGGTGGCGCTGAAGGCCCAGATGAAGTATCTGGGCCTCACACTGGACGGACGATGGAACTTCGGGGCGCATTTCTCTCTGCTCGCCCCGAAGTTGATTTCCACTGCAGCTGCCTTGGGGAGGCTTCTGCCCAACGTCGGTGGGCCGCAGGCTCCGTGCCGGCGCCTATATGCCGGCATCGTGAGGAGCATGGCCCTGTACGGTGCTCCCATATGGTCGGGAGCCCTCACTGCGGATTCCAGGGCCCTTCTGCGAAGAACGCAAAGGGTCCTAGCTGTGAGGGTGATCAGGGGGTACCGTACGGTGTCCTACACTGCGGCCACACTCCTGGCGAGCGATCCGCCGTGGGAGCTACACGCGGAGGTGCTCGCCAGGGTGTATTGGCACCGGGCAGAAGCCAGGGATGGGCAACGGATCGAGGCGGCGCGGGTCAGGGCTCTAGCTCACCGAGTCCTGATCCGACAGTGGAAATCAGAGTTGGAGTCTCCTGTCGCCGGTCTGGCGACAGTGGGGGCAGTCCGCCCCCACATGGATCGTTGGATCAACCGGCGACACGGGACCCTAACGTATCGTCTTGTGCAGGTATTGACGGGGCACGGATGCTTCGGCGAGTACCTGCACAAGATCGCACGCAGAGAGGCGACCCCCTCCTGCCACCACTGTGACGAGGCCGTAGACACGGCTCGTCACACCCTGGCTGAGTGCGCAGCCTGGGACCGTCAGCGTTCAGAGCTGACGGCTGTGGTGGGCAGGGACCTTTCGCTGCCGCGCGTGGTACGCGCGATGATCGGCAGCGAGAGGTCGTGGGTCGCGGTGGCTTCCTTCTGCGAGCAAGTTATTGCCGCGAAGGAGGCCGCGGAGCGGATCAGGGAGGCAGCCTCCACCGCTGATCCGCTCCGAAGGGGTAGGCTGGGGAGAAGGAGGCGGGAGTACGCCCGACGCTTCCTTCCCCAGCCGTAGTGCCTTGGTGAGAGGGGAGGGTGACCCCTTTCACCAGCTATAGGCCTACGTCGTAAGGGTGCTTTCGTTACTCGGAGCACCCTTATCGGGGGTGGCGATTCCGCCGGGGCGTCACGGTGAGTGCGACAAGCGATCCCGTGGCGTCCCACTATGGCGATGAGGGTAACCGTTGGTTTTTAGTGGGTAGCCTTAAAAATGGCAGCGTCTTCTATGCTGCCGGGTAGTCCCACATAACCACCTCGGCCGTCACCTTCTCGGCCGGGGGGTATCCGTAACGGATTTTCCAACGTAAAAAAAAAAAAAAAAAAAAGGTTAGGTTAGGTTAGGTTAGGTTAGGTTAGGTTAGGTTAGGTTAGGTTAGGTTAGGTTAGGTTAGGTTAGGTTAGGTTAGGTTAGGTTAGGTTAGGTTAGGTTAGGTTAGGTTAGGTTAGGTTAGGTTAGGTTAGGTTAGGTTAGGTTAGGTTAGGTTAGGTTAGGTTCCCCCCCAAAGGTTGCCACCTTGTCGTGGTGGGGGGGCTTGCGTGTCCCAATGATCCCTGAGGCTATACCGGCAGAGCTACTCATACCGGGAGGTTTAGGGTGAGGGGCCAGACTAAGAGCAACCATCATACCGTAACCCGGCCATTGCACTTCGGCCGGGACCGGGGGCCCACCTGCTGGGCCGCGAGGAAGGAAACCTCTATAAAAAACCACCCCGAAACCGTAGTCTAGCGTGCTGCGGCGTAGGGTAAACTGGCAAGCGCTCTGGGGACCTTACCCCTTAAAAGGAAATCATGAACGGACGCGATTTTAAAATATGTCCCCAGGAGGGTCTCAGCGCCACCGCTGAGGAATCCCTCACGGCGACTTCGGTCCCCGTCTGCCCCTCGTACTCTGGGGGGGGCAAAAATCGCTCTGGAGCAGGAGTCCCTGCACAGGTCCCATCCACACGGACCTGTCTAATCAAAAATTGTGTGAGGCGTGGTGAGGAGGGTAGTGGAGATCCTCTCAACGACGACTCGGCTGTTCATAAGGACCTCGATCTACATTGTGATGAGGATTTAGTAGATTTGGTTGCGGATGAAACGACCCCGTTGGTCGATTCTTCTGCAAAAGACCCTGGCGATTCCAAAGGCTTTCGGATTCCTTTTGGAAAGGCGGTTCTCTCTAAGGGAACCAAACTGAGGACCAGTGGAGCGGACGACATGTGGCCCAACCATGGGGTTAATACCCGGAGGAAGCGACATCTTGCGGAGGTCTCTCGACTCCTCAGTGACGTGTCCGGGAGCGACTCGGAGCTTGGAGCTGCATCTGCGAAATGCAGCTCCGCTCGTCGTGGACGTGTCTGCTCAGCGACCGGTAGCGGGCTCGCCCGGGCGAAAGCCGATTTGCGGGCCCTTACAGACGAGGCCGAGGAGGCGGAACTAGAGAGAATGCTAAGCGAGCGGATCTCTAAGAAGACTAAGGCTCTCCCTGAGCCAGCACCAGTTTCTGACGAGGAACTTTTTTCGGAGGTGCACGTCAGGCGGGACCCGGAATTTATGGGGGCCGAGGAGCTGCGAGCTGTGGCCGGTCGTAGCTCTGCAGCCATCCTTGATGCGTGTCGTAAATCGACGAACCTCAAGGGTGACATGATAAGGCTCATCAAGGGGTCCACTAGAGAACTCCTTGAGGCTGTGGAAGCCTTGGCGGGCCGTACAGCAAATGAGGAAACGCGTCGTCTCAGGGCAGATAACTCGCGCCTCCACCGTGAGGTGGATAACCTTCGAGCTGAGCTCAAGGTTCACAGGCGCGAGTTCGCCGAGATGAGGGCGTCGGCGGCGAAATCCGCTGCTTCTGTTGCGGAGGCGCCATGCCGCGACGCTGAACTGTTGGAGGAGTTGAGGCGCTCGGTTGTGTCTTCGGTGGGCGTTATGATTAACGCCCGCTTCGCAGGCATTGAGGAGCGCCTCCTCCCGGAAGTAAACCGACGTCCACCCTTGGCTGCGGACCGAAAAAGGGAGGCAGCAGCGGCTAAAGCTGCCAGTCGGAACAAAAGTTCAGACCCGCGTTCTGGCTCTCCGATCCTTCAAGTGGCCTCACCCACTGTTCGGCTGGAGCTTGCTCCACAAGCGTCACCCACTCCTGCGGTGGCTGCTGGCGAGTCATGGACCAGCGTTGTGAAGAGGGGGAAGAAGAAAAAGAAGTCCGCCCAGCCAGCCGTTCCGACTATCTCGGTGCAATCTGCAGCCCAGCAGAAGCAGCAATACAGAGGTGGCAGGCAAGTCGGGGCAAAAGAAATACAGGGTCATGTGGGCAAAAAGAAGAGGAGGAAAAAGAGAAAGAGGGCGGCCCAGTCGACCAAAAAGCCGCAGCCTAAACTGCCACCTCCTCGGTCACCAGCGGTGATGATAACGCTGCAGGCCGAGGCTGTGGCCAAAGGCATAACGTACGCCCACGTCCTCGAGCGCGCCGCCGAGAAAGTCAACCTCGACGAGATCGGGCTTGAGGGCGGACTTAGGATCCGCCGGTCCGTAACGGGAGCTAGGCTTCTCGAGCTCCCAAAGGCGGCCACGGAAAAGGCGGAGCAGTTGGCGGAACGCCTTCGTACTGCGTTGGACGGTGTGGCAGACGTCGTTCGTCCCGTTAAACGGGTCGGCATCAGGGTCAAGGGGCTGGACGACTCTGCCACGAGAGAAAAAGTGGCGACTGCAATTTGCCGCGTCGGTAAGTGCTCCAGTGATTCTCTCCATGTTGGGGAGATTCGTTGGGGCTTTGGGAACATGGGCGTCACCTTTGCCCGGTGTCCCGTCGACGCGGCAAAAATAGTGCTCCAGACGGGCAGGTTACTTGTGGGGTGGAGCTCAGCCAAGGTCGAGCTCCTAGAGGAGAGGCCCATGCGGTGCTTCAGGTGCCTAGAGCCTGGACACACGCGTGCGGTCTGTCCCTCTACTGCCGATCGTAGCTCGGTCTGCTTCCGGTGTGGCATAGCGGGTCACGCTCGTGATAGCTGCACCGGAGTCCTCAGGTGCGCAGTCTGCGCAGACCTAGGGCTGCAGGCGGGCCACGAATTGGGGAGCGGTGCCTGCAAAGCTCCCCACAAAAGGGGTAAGGTGGCTGGTCCCTCTCCAGCTGCCCAACACGTCGTGCGCGGTACGCCGCCGGTTGAAGCCATGTCGCAATGACCAGACAGCGACGTGGCTTCTTACAGGCGAACGTAAACCACTCTGCCAGGGCCCAGGATTTGTTTATCCAAGCCATGGCGGAGTGGAATATCAGCATTGCGGTGGTCTGCGAGCCCTACTATGTCCCCCCGAATTCCAGCTGGTCGGGGGACATAAACGGCTCCGTGGCAGTGGTCGTGGGATCTAGTCCCGGTCCCCCTCTCTCCACCTTGGAGACTGGCCCGGGTTTGGTAGTGGCGCGGTGGGGGGAGTACGTTGTCGTAGGCACGTACTTCTCCCCCAATCGTAGCCTGGCGGAGTTCGAGGTTTTTCTCGACTCCGTTGGTGCTGCGATTAGCAGACAGGCGTCGGGGAACGTTATCGTCCTCGGCGACCTGAACGCCAAATCCGCGGCCTGGGGGAACCACGCCACGGACGCTAGGGGTAGGGCCGTCCAGATCTGGTCACTCCTCTCCGGTCTGTCCCTCCTCAACAGAGGGACCGAACCGACCTGTGTGCGGCAGCAAGGGAGTTCCGTGGTGGACGTTTCGTTCGCCACCCCAGCTGTCGCGCGACGGGTCGTCGACTGGAGAGTGGAGAAGGAGGTGGAGACTCTGTCGGACCATTTATACGTCCGATTTGAGATCTCCGCCTACCGGCCGGATCTGGCCAGACCACCGCGGGGGGGAAGTCGGTTTCCCCGTTGGGCAGTCCAGCGGCTGGATCGGGATCTGGCCGAAGAGGCGGCCATCGTCCAGGGCTGGGCCTTTCCCGATCCGCCCGACGAGGAGATCGACGTGGAGGGGTCGGCGGGCCGCATGCGCGAGGCCCTCACTAGGGTCTGCGATGCGGCCATGCCGAGGGTGGGGTCTAGGCCCCGGCGCAGGGCAGTGTACTGGTGGTCGCCCGAAATTGCCGAACTTCGGGCGGCCTGTTGCAGGGCTCGTAGGGCCTTCGTCCGGTGTCGCCGTCGTCACGGCTTTGACCCGGACATGGAGGCCCAGTTGCGGAGTCGTTACCGCGAGGCGAAGTCGACTCTGCGGCTGGCGATTCGGAAGGCGAAGGACCTGGCTCGGGAGGAAATCCTGGCCGGTCTCGATAGGGACCCATGGGGGCGCCCGTATCGCGTCGCGCGGAATAAGACCCGCGGCGCTGGCGCCCCGGTCATGGAGTCCCTTCAGCCGGATTTCCTCGAGCGGCTGGTGGGGGAACTTTTCCCGGATCCCACCGGCCACTCTCCTCCTGTGATGGCCCCTCCTTCTCTTGTGGGGGGGGTGGGCTCCATCCCGGACATCACGGAGGTCGAGCTGGAGGTCGCGCTGAGTTGCCTGCGAGCCCGCAACACTGCGCCGGGGCCGGACGGTATTCCAGGGCGAGTTCTGGTCATCGCCCTGGAATACTTGGGGGGCAGGCTTCGGGAACTGTTCAACCTTTGTTTGCGCACTGGACAGTTCCCGAAAGCCTGGAAGGAGGGCAGATTGTGCCTGTTGCGGAAGGAAGGTCGTTCTGTCGATTCCCCTTCCGCATACAGGCCAATCGTGCTGTTGGACGAGATGGGTAAGCTCTTCGAGAGAATCCTCTCTGCCCGTCTCGTCCAGCACCTCGAGGAGGTGGGTCCGGGTCTTTCCGAAGCCCAGTTCGGCTTCAGGGCGGGTCGATCGACGATCGACGCCCTGAGGGCTCTGAAGGACCTGACCCAGGAGGCTGTGTCCGAGGGGGACGTCGTCGTCGCGGTCTCGCTGGACGTCGCCAACGCCTTCAACAGTTTGCCGTTCGAGACTTTGGTCGAGGCACTCCGGTACCATGAAGTGCCTCCCTATCTCCGGCGGCTGTTGGAGGTATACCTGCAGGATAGAGAGGTCCTGTGGGTAGGCGGCGACCGGCGGCTATACCGACGGAGCGTGAGCCGAGGGGTTCCACAAGGGTCCGTTTTGGGACCGGTCTTGTGGAACCTGGGCTATGACTGGCTGCTCCGCTGTCCGCTCCTCCCCAGGATGAGGGTGTTGTGTTATGCGGATGACACCCTCGTCACTGCACGGGGAGGGAGCTTTGCGGAGGCGGCCCGTCTTGCTTCCGTCGGTGCTACGCTGGTAGCGGACCGCGTGGGGCTGTTGGGACTGGAGGTCTCCGTCACGAAGACGGAGGCCATGTTGTTCCACGGCCCTCGGCGAGGTCCCCCTCGTCGGGCGTCCATCTCCGTCCAGGGTGCGCAGGTGGCGCTGAAGGCCCAGATGAAGTATCTGGGCCTCACACTGGACGGACGATGGAACTTCGGGGCGCATTTCTCTCTGCTCGCCCCGAAGTTGATTTCCACTGCAGCTGCCTTGGGGAGGCTTCTGCCCAACGTCGGTGGGCCGCAGGCTCCGTGCCGGCGCCTATATGCCGGCATCGTGAGGAGCATGGCCCTGTACGGTGCTCCCATATGGTCGGGAGCCCTCACTGCGGATTCCAGGGCCCTTTTGCGCAGAACGCAAAGGGTCCTAGCGGTGAGGGTGATCAGGGGGTACCGTACGGTGTCCTACACTGCGGCCACACTCCTGGCGAGCGATCCGCCGTGGGAGCTACACGCGGAGGTGCTCGCCAGGGTGTATTGGCACCGGGCAGAAGCCAGGGATGGGCAAAGGATCGAGGCGGCGCGGGTCAGGGCTCTAGCTCACCGAGTCCTGATCCGACAGTGGAAATCGGAGTTGGAGTCTCCTGTCGCCGGTCTGGCGACAGTGGGGGCAGTCCGCCCCCACATGGATCGTTGGATCAACCGGCGACACGGGACCCTAACGTATCGACTTGTGCAGGTATTGACGGGGCATGGATGCTTCGGCGAGTACCTGCACAAGATCGCACGCAGAGAGGCGACCCCCTCCTGCCACCACTGTGACGAGGCCGTAGACACGGCTCGTCACACCCTGGCTGAGTGCGCAGCCTGGGACCGTCAGCGTTCAGAGCTGACGGCTGTGGTGGGTAGGGACCTTTCGTTGCCGCGCGTGGTACGCGCGATGATCGGCAGCGAGAGGTCGTGGGTCGCGGTGGCTTCCTTCTGCGAGCAAGTTATTGCCGCGAAGGAGGCCGCGGAGCGGATCAGGGAGTCAGCCTCCACCGCTGATCCGCTCCGAAGGGGTAGGCTGGGGAGAAGGAGGCGGGAGTACGCCCGACGCTTCCTTCCCCAGCCGTAGGCCTTGGTGGGAGAGGAGGGTGACCTCTCCCACCTGCCATAGGCCTACGTCGTAAGGGTGCTTTCGTTACTCGGGGCACCCTTATCGGGGGTGGCGATTCCGCCGGGGCGTCACGGTGAGTGCGACAAGCGATCCCGTGGCGTCCCACTATGGCGATGAGGGTAACCGTTGGTTTTTAGTGGGTAGCCTTAAAAATGGCAGCGTCTTCTATGCTGCCGGGTAGTCCCACATAACCACCTCGGCCGTCACCTTCTCGGCCGGGGGGTATCCGTAACGGATTTTCCAACGTAAAAAAAAAAAAAAAAAAAAAAGGTTAGGTTAGGTTAGGTTAGGTTAGGTTTTTTTTTTTTTTTTTTTTTTTTTTTTATATTGCTAGATTCTTTTCTAGCATACACATACCTCCCCATGGGTGGGGGAGACCTTTTTTTTGGGGATAATAA
The DNA here is from genome assembly GCA_963555665.1 of Dircenna loreta. NCBI lineage: Eukaryota > Metazoa > Arthropoda > Insecta > Lepidoptera > Nymphalidae > Dircenna > Dircenna loreta. The sequence goes on along the minus strand of OY743098.1, from coordinate 122,506 downwards.
GTTTTT
>OY743098.1:45000-120000 GCA_963555665.1 Dircenna loreta | reverse complement strand
TCTAACCCCGCGTGAGCCTTTAGCCAGAACAAGGAGACACTCTTGTTTTGGGATTGAATGCATCTAATGGTGTCTCTAAATTTAACAGCAAGAGGGTGGGATGAATCTGAGCTCACAACGGTTTGGAGGGCTGCCATGGAATCACTAAATATGCCATAGTTAGTCTCTTTTCTTTTGAGAATTTCCTCTGCTGCCCTCTGAAGCGCAAAAAGTTCGGCTTGATACACAGTACAGTGTGACGCGAGAGTAAGCTTGAGAGTTTTTATTTCGACCGTATTGTTCCATATGGACAAAGCGGCTCCCACCTTACCCTCAATCTTACTTCCGTCGGTAAATATTCTAACATTAAAATTATTTTGATTACTGTAGTCTTCTTCGTCCGATAATTTGTTAAAATCTAATTCAATTTGCTGCGCTGGGTGTGGTATTTCCAGTTTGGATGCCATCTGCTCTATTTCTTTATCTTTCAGCAACATATTTGATATCCCGGATTTTGCTTGGTATAGTGAAGCCTTTTCGTGTATGCGGAGGTCAAGTGGGAGAAGCCCAGCAAGCACCAACGCGGAGTTCAAAGAGACTGTGCCATACGCTTTGCACACTTTTTGGGCGAAACCTCTCTGGACTATGTTCAATTGTTTAATTATTCCAAGTTTTTCAGCTGTAGGTGCCCATGCGCTTGCCGCATACAGTATAATTGGTTCTATTACTGCTGTGTATATAACTTTAATTATTTCAGGGTGAAGGCCCCAACTGACACGCGCCGTTCTAGATAACAGTTTGTATATAGCTATGGCCTTCTTGCAGACGCTAGTCACGTGTGCGTTGAAGGTTAACTTATCATCTATAATGAGACCAAGAATTTTTATTTCGTTGCGCATCCCAATGTCACTCCCTCCCATGCTCAGACGGGGCACGTCGAATTTAAGTCTCCGCGTTATAACCATCGCGTTTGTTTTTTGCGGTGCGAACTTTAACTTATTCCTTGTGCCCCAAACACGAGCTAGCTCGAGAGCCACACCGGCCTGTGCCTCGATTTCCAGCGCAGTTTTACCGTCGAACACCATGACCAGGTCATCGGCGAACGCCTGGCAGTAATAATTTCTATTTTTTAGTTCTTTAAGTAGGGGGTCTAAAAGTAAATTCCAGAGTATTGGCCCACCGATCGAGCCCTGGACGCAGCCTTTGTTTGTTCGCTTCTTAAACTCTTCTCCAGCGTATCTGACACAGACCTCCCTGTCACTCAGGTAGCTATTCATTATCCGTCTCAAATTTACCGGGCACTTTTCCTCAGCCAATCGGACGGTGATGGCAGGCCACCAGGCCCCGTCGAAAGCCCCCTCAATATCCAATGATACAACAGTTACAATGCGCTTTTCTTTTATTTTACCACGAATGTGTTGCATTAGTGTAAAGAGGGCATCTTCCGTACTCCTTTGGGGCATGAATCCGAATTGGCGAGTACTAATCCTGGGCAATAAGTAATATTTGAGACGGGTAACTAGCATCTTTTCGTACACCTTTCCCAACACTGGCAGAAGGCCTATCGGTCTATATGCTTTTGGTGTGGTGTACGTCTCTTTGGCCGGTTTTCTGAGGACAACAACTGTGGCTTTTTTCCATATCTTTGGAAAATACTCATATTTGTGGCACTTATTTAAAAGTGCCAGAAAATATTCAGGATCACAGTTCACAGTTTTGCTGCAAATGTCAGCTGTGAAGCCGTCAGCTCCGGGGGCTTTTTTGGGATTAAAAGACTCTATGGATTTCTTCAATTCGATTAAGGTAAAAGGTGGGTCGTGGTTCTCATCCTGACAACGTACGTTTACTTTCCGTGCCAAATTCCTGATTTGGCAGTTTTCAGCACTGTCATCACCCTCGTGATCTTCCGGATAGAATGTTTCCGCCAGCAGCTTCGTCGATTCCTTTGCGTTTAGTACTTCCCCATCTTTCTCTAGTAATAGATCTTCATTTCTGATTGTGGATCTTCCAATTACCCTGTATATCCCCTCCCACATTCCTTCTCTATCCTGCTTACTGCAAAACTCCTTCCAGCTTCTGGTTTGTGCATTCTTTGCTTCTAATTCATATCTCTCCTTTTCTTTCAGGTACTGGTCGACGACCGCCGCTCTTCTCGATGGTGCCGCACAACGTATCCTTCGCCTCTTCGTGTTTACTAGTCTCTTTATTTTCTCAAGCTCCCGAGACCACCACGGGACGGTAAGTATATCAGTTTTCTTTTTGCTTGGTATTGTCTCTTTACATGTTTCCGTAATTACTTCTGTATATGTTTCTATTCTCTGTTCTAGTTCATCGGTATTCTTTACACTTTCCATGTTTTCTATCGTAAGGTCTCTTTCTTGCATAGATTGGGCCAGTTTAGTTCGAAACAGATTCCAGTTTGCTTTTTTTGTATTGAAAACTCTCGTCGTTCTTTCTATGTTCATTCCTTTAGATTTTGTAAGGTTAATACTAAATACTATGCCGTTATGATCTGATACCGTGAGCCCTTCTTCAATCCTCCACCCTTTAATGAGGCCGATCATCTCTTCCGAACAGGCCGTAACATCAATGTGGCTGCTGAACCTTTTCCCTCCCCGTATTGTATCAAAAGTAGGTGTATTTCCTTCATTTAATATCTGCAGTTGTTGTTCTTCCAGAAATCGACTCATTAACTCTCCTCTCGGGTCCTCGTTTGTGCTGCCCCACCAAGTGCTTTTGGCGTTTGTATCGCCTCCGATTATTAACTTTTTGTGTTCGGTTTCACGTTTTACCTTTTTAAGGTGATCTAGATAGGGTTCGATAGGTTTATCTGGTTCAAAATAATAAGAGGTCAGTGTGATTGTCCAGGCCCTGGTTCGAATTCCCACTACGACTATGTTGTTGGTATTAAGTTTGGGGTACTGTATTATATCTAGATCGGTATTGAGAATTGCTATAGCGGCCTTTACTGTTCCTTCACTGTCTTCAGGGCTTTGGACGACTCTGACCCCTTTATAATTTTTCATTCTTCTGGCCGCACCTACGTAGGGTTCCTGAATCAATAGTATGGCGACCTTACGTTTCGTTGCTTCCAATAACAGCTCGTTGGTGGCTAACTGATTGCGCTGTAAGTTGACCTGCATAACTTTATAATCCATGTTTCCCGTCGGAACAACTTTAGCAATACGCTATTGCGTCTCGTGCCAGTGCATCCCACTTTTTTCTTGTTGGGCATTCAGGACTATATACCGAATGTGATGTTTCAGCGTTTTTGGCTTTCGTACAATTTTTGCACGTCGGTGCCTCTCCGGCCGCCATCGCTGGGCACTCCGATTTCAAGTGGGGACCTCCGCAGTGGATGCAGTGGTCCGCAGTCTCCGTACACAGCTTACGTCCGTGTCCGTACGCAAGGCACTTCGTGCATTGGATTAGCGGGCTTTGGTCAAATACTTTGACGTGTTGAAGGTCTATAAACACTTTTCCCGCCAAGGTAAGTCTCTGCCACATCTTGGGTGAAACACGGAGAACGACGTGGTTCTCGAGGGGGTTTCTTGCTCGTCTCCGGTATTTCACGGTCACAGCGGCTTCATCGTCTGTCAAGTCTCCTAATAGGCGGGAGTTCTGAGATTTTAACGCTGTTTTTATATCGTCATCCGTATTATATGCCATTAGATTTTTCAGTACTACCAAAGGACTTTTGTTTTCTATGGAGTCTACATTCAGATTTTTATTCCCCTTTAGTTTTCCCGCCGCCCTGTCTAATTCTGCTTTGGTCCCGCAACTAATGATAACTTTTTGGTCTTTCACTTTTCTGATTTTTTCTATTTGGATCCCGTTGGACCTGGCGTCTAGGGCTTTCCTTACTTGGTCTATTACCTCGGTGCTAGTGTCTGTCGTCGTGCCGGAAGACACGATGATAGAGTGCTTCGGTTTGTCTATGCTTTGGTTCTTATTACGACAAAGAACCTCCGAGTACGATTGCGCACCTGTTAATCCAATTATCTTGGTTCCAAGTTCCTGTGTGGTCTTTTTGAGTTCTCGCACTTCGATAAGAACCTGTTGGTGGTCTTGTTTTGAGGTGGAATCCACTACATCTTTCTTTTTTCCTACACTTTCTATGACATTTCTGAGTTTCTGCATTTCTTCTAAATTTATTTTTAAAAGTGTTTCGTGTTCTTCAATCTTTGCTTTCAAGAGTTTTCCCTGTTCTTGCGTAATATCTGATTGGGTACTATTTTCCATCACCTTTCCAGTTTTATTCTCTATTGGTGTCCTGTCTTCTCTACCTTTTTCTAACTCCGATTCCTTGACAAGTTCATACAACCTGTTTATGGCTTGAGTAACCTCCACTTTAATTTCTGTTTTAAGGTTTCTCGAATTATTTAAGTGTAATTTTGCCTTGTTAAGACAGTTCCTAGCTTCAACTGTTCTGCTGACGGCTTTTTTGTGTAAGGCCTTGGGCGATGGCTTCTTTACCATCTCACAATCGCCTATACTCGCTACTGTCTTGGAAGTTTTATCATCAGATGATCCCGGCTGTGGGGAGATGATACCTGACAGGTGTTCGTGGCTCGAGTTAAGCGGTTGACGATTTGCCTCTGGGGCCTCTTGCGCCTTTTTTACGGGGCTATGGAAGCCAAACATTTTTTAGAAAAACGAAACTATACGTAAATTGACAAAATTAAAAATGTAATGTGACTTTGTTTTTTATTTATTTAGGCTCCTGGTTATATAAAGGTCGTATCCAAGTATATATTTTTGAATTTCAAGGTGGGCTCTATAATATAAGCAAATAAAAAATTTTTCACCAAAAATTAACTTCCTTATCCTGGTTATCCCTATAGGGCGGGTGGGCGGGCAATTTCAAAACCGTTTTTCGCAAATAACTCGACGAGGGATGAAGCTATGGAGACGATCGAGGTATCAAAACGTGCGTCTAGTTAATACCTATCTGACGAGATAGAAAGAAAATTGAAAAGTTAGAAAATGAAAAATTTTCCTTAAGAAAAACTGGTTTTTTACTGTTTAAACCACAATATCACCCTAAAGGATGAACCGATGGGGGATGATATGGGTGTCAAAAGATTTGTAATAATCTGATCTAAACGAATATACTAAAAGAAATTTTGAAAAATGTAAGTTGAAAAAGTTTTCCGAACAAAAACTTAAAAATTTAGTGAAAAACCCTCAGATTTTCCTCAAGGGATGATCCGATCGGGACGCAAAGGGTGTCGAAAGATGCGCCTTAAAAAGTTCTGGATACTATCCGAAGAAAGCAAATCTGTAGGTTATACTAGAAAAAAGTTATGGAATTGAAACAACTATTATTGAAGTAAATTAAAACAAAATGGCGTCAGATAGAATTATACGCTATCAGAAACGAAACTATTGTAATCTAAAGAGATGGGGTCACACAAAAGCAAAAGAAAATATCGAAAGAACCGGGACTTAGAAGCGATTCAAGTAGTTTTTAGTCTTATTTTACTTAAGTTTAACAACGCTTAGGTAAACTTTTTAGTTCCTATTTTTACCGTTTTTCGCAAATAACTCGACGAGGGATGAAGCTATGGAGACGATCGAGGTATCAAAACGTGCGTCTAGTTAATACCTATCTGACGAGATAGAAAGAAAATTGAAAAGTTAGAAAATGAAAAATTTTCCTTAAGAAAAACTGGTTTTTTACTGTTTAAACCACAATATCACCCTAAAGGATGAACCGATGGGGGATGATATGGGTGTCAAAAGATTTGTAATAATCTGATCTAAACGAATATACTAAAAGAAATTTTGAAAAATGTAAGTTGAAAAAGTTTTCCGAACAAAAACTTAAAAATTTAGTGAAAAACCCTCAGATTTTCCTCAAGGGATGATCCGATCGGGACGCAAAGGGTGTCGAAAGATGCGCCTTAAAAAGTTCTGGATACTATCCGAAGAAAGCAAATCTGTAGGTTATACTAGAAAAAAGTTATGGAATTGAAACAACTATTATTGAAGTAAATTAAAACAAAATGGCGTCAGATAGAATTATACGCTATCAGAAACGAAACTATTGTAATCTAAAGAGATGGGGTCACACAAAAGCAAAAGAAAATATCGAAAGAACCGGGACTTAGAAGCGATTCAAGTAGTTTTTAGTCTTATTTTACTTAAGTTTAACAACGCTTAGGTAAACTTTTTAGTTCCTATTTTTACCGTTTTTCGCAAATAACTCGACGAGGGATGAAGCTATGGAGACGATCGAGGTATCAAAACGTGCGTCTAGTTAATACCTATCTGACGAGATAGAAAGAAAATTGAAAAGTTAGAAAATGAAAAATTTTCCTTAAGAAAAACTGGTTTTTTACTGTTTAAACCACAATATCACCCTAAAGGATGAACCGATGGGGGATGATATGGGTGTCAAAAGATTTGTAATAATCTGATCTAAACGAATATACTAAAAGAAATTTTGAAAAATGTAAGTTGAAAAAGTTTTCCGAACAAAAACTTAAAAATTTAGTGAAAAACCCTCAGATTTTCCTCAAGGGATGATCCGATCGGGACGCAAAGGGTGTCGAAAGATGCGCCTTAAAAAGTTCTGGATACTATCCGAAGAAAGCAAATCTGTAGGTTATACTAGAAAAAAGTTATGGAATTGAAACAACTATTATTGAAGTAAATTAAAACAAAATGGCGTCAGATAGAATTATACGCTATCAGAAACGAAACTATTGTAATCTAAAGAGATGGGGTCACACAAAAGCAAAAGAAAATATCGAAAGAACCGGGACTTAGAAGCGATTCAAGTAGTTTTTAGTCTTATTTTACTTAAGTTTAACAACGCTTAGGTAAACTTTTTAGTTCCTATTTTTACCGTTTTTCGCAAATAACTCGACGAGGGATGAAGCTATGGAGACGATCGAGGTATCAAAACGTGCGTCTAGTTAATACCTATCTGACGAGATAGAAAGAAAATTGAAAAGTTAGAAAATGAAAAATTTTCCTTAAGAAAAACTGGTTTTTTACTGTTTAAACCACAATATCACCCTAAAGGATGAACCGATGGGGGATGATATGGGTGTCAAAAGATTTGTAATAATCTGATCTAAACGAATATACTAAAAGAAATTTTGAAAAATGTAAGTTGAAAAAGTTTTCCGAACAAAAACTTAAAAATTTAGTGAAAAACCCTCAGATTTTCCTCAAGGGATGATCCGATCGGGACGCAAAGGGTGTCGAAAGATGCGCCTTAAAAAGTTCTGGATACTATCCGAAGAAAGCAAATCTGTAGGTTATACTAGAAAAAAGTTATGGAATTGAAACAACTATTATTGAAGTAAATTAAAACAAAATGGCGTCAGATAGAATTATACGCTATCAGAAACGAAACTATTGTAATCTAAAGAGATGGGGTCACACAAAAGCAAAAGAAAATATCGAAAGAACCGGGACTTAGAAGCGATTCAAGTAGTTTTTAGTCTTATTTTACTTAAGTTTAACAACGCTTAGGTAAACTTTTTAGTTCCTATTTTTACCGTTTTTCGCAAATAACTCGACGAGGGATGAAGCTATGGAGACGATCGAGGTATCAAAACGTGCGTCTAGTTAATACCTATCTGACGAGATAGAAAGAAAATTGAAAAGTTAGAAAATGAAAAATTTTCCTTAAGAAAAACTGGTTTTTTACTGTTTAAACCACAATATCACCCTAAAGGATGAACCGATGGGGGATGATATGGGTGTCAAAAGATTTGTAATAATCTGATCTAAACGAATATACTAAAAGAAATTTTGAAAAATGTAAGTTGAAAAAGTTTTCCGAACAAAAACTTAAAAATTTAGTGAAAAACCCTCAGATTTTCCTCAAGGGATGATCCGATCGGGACGCAAAGGGTGTCGAAAGATGCGCCTTAAAAAGTTCTGGATACTATCCGAAGAAAGCAAATCTGTAGGTTATACTAGAAAAAAGTTATGGAATTGAAACAACTATTATTGAAGTAAATTAAAACAAAATGGCGTCAGATAGAATTATACGCTATCAGAAACGAAACTATTGTAATCTAAAGAGATGGGGTCACACAAAAGCAAAAGAAAATATCGAAAGAACCGGGACTTAGAAGCGATTCAAGTAGTTTTTAGTCTTATTTTACTTAAGTTTAACAACGCTTAGGTAAACTTTTTAGTTCCTATTTTTACCGTTTTTCGCAAATAACTCGACGAGGGATGAAGCTATGGAGACGATCGAGGTATCAAAACGTGCGTCTAGTTAATACCTATCTGACGAGATAGAAAGAAAATTGAAAAGTTAGAAAATGAAAAATTTTCCTTAAGAAAAACTGGTTTTTTACTGTTTAAACCACAATATCACCCTAAAGGATGAACCGATGGGGGATGATATGGGTGTCAAAAGATTTGTAATAATCTGATCTAAACGAATATACTAAAAGAAATTTTGAAAAATGTAAGTTGAAAAAGTTTTCCGAACAAAAACTTAAAAATTTAGTGAAAAACCCTCAGATTTTCCTCAAGGGATGATCCGATCGGGACGCAAAGGGTGTCGAAAGATGCGCCTTAAAAAGTTCTGGATACTATCCGAAGAAAGCAAATCTGTAGGTTATACTAGAAAAAAGTTATGGAATTGAAACAACTATTATTGAAGTAAATTAAAACAAAATGGCGTCAGATAGAATTATACGCTATCAGAAACGAAACTATTGTAATCTAAAGAGATGGGGTCACACAAAAGCAAAAGAAAATATCGAAAGAACCGGGACTTAGAAGCGATTCAAGTAGTTTTTAGTCTTATTTTACTTAAGTTTAACAACGCTTAGGTAAACTTTTTAGTTCCTATTTTTACCGTTTTTCGCAAATAACTCGACGAGGGATGAAGCTATGGAGACGATCGAGGTATCAAAACGTGCGTCTAGTTAATACCTATCTGACGAGATAGAAAGAAAATTGAAAAGTTAGAAAATGAAAAATTTTCCTTAAGAAAAACTGGTTTTTTACTGTTTAAACCACAATATCACCCTAAAGGATGAACCGATGGGGGATGATATGGGTGTCAAAAGATTTGTAATAATCTGATCTAAACGAATATACTAAAAGAAATTTTGAAAAATGTAAGTTGAAAAAGTTTTCCGAACAAAAACTTAAAAATTTAGTGAAAAACCCTCAGATTTTCCTCAAGGGATGATCCGATCGGGACGCAAAGGGTGTCGAAAGATGCGCCTTAAAAAGTTCTGGATACTATCCGAAGAAAGCAAATCTGTAGGTTATACTAGAAAAAAGTTATGGAATTGAAACAACTATTATTGAAGTAAATTAAAACAAAATGGCGTCAGATAGAATTATACGCTATCAGAAACGAAACTATTGTAATCTAAAGAGATGGGGTCACACAAAAGCAAAAGAAAATATCGAAAGAACCGGGACTTAGAAGCGATTCAAGTAGTTTTTAGTCTTATTTTACTTAAGTTTAACAACGCTTAGGTAAACTTTTTAGTTCCTATTTTTACCGTTTTTCGCAAATAACTCGACGAGGGATGAAGCTATGGAGACGATCGAGGTATCAAAACGTGCGTCTAGTTAATACCTATCTGACGAGATAGAAAGAAAATTGAAAAGTTAGAAAATGAAAAATTTTCCTTAAGAAAAACTGGTTTTTTACTGTTTAAACCACAATATCACCCTAAAGGATGAACCGATGGGGGATGATATGGGTGTCAAAAGATTTGTAATAATCTGATCTAAACGAATATACTAAAAGAAATTTTGAAAAATGTAAGTTGAAAAAGTTTTCCGAACAAAAACTTAAAAATTTAGTGAAAAACCCTCAGATTTTCCTCAAGGGATGATCCGATCGGGACGCAAAGGGTGTCGAAAGATGCGCCTTAAAAAGTTCTGGATACTATCCGAAGAAAGCAAATCTGTAGGTTATACTAGAAAAAAGTTATGGAATTGAAACAACTATTATTGAAGTAAATTAAAACAAAATGGCGTCAGATAGAATTATACGCTATCAGAAACGAAACTATTGTAATCTAAAGAGATGGGGTCACACAAAAGCAAAAGAAAATATCGAAAGAACCGGGACTTAGAAGCGATTCAAGTAGTTTTTAGTCTTATTTTACTTAAGTTTAACAACGCTTAGGTAAACTTTTTAGTTCCTATTTTTACCGTTTTTCGCAAATAACTCGACGAGGGATGAAGCTATGGAGACGATCGAGGTATCAAAACGTGCGTCTAGTTAATACCTATCTGACGAGATAGAAAGAAAATTGAAAAGTTAGAAAATGAAAAATTTTCCTTAAGAAAAACTGGTTTTTTACTGTTTAAACCACAATATCACCCTAAAGGATGAACCGATGGGGGATGATATGGGTGTCAAAAGATTTGTAATAATCTGATCTAAACGAATATACTAAAAGAAATTTTGAAAAATGTAAGTTGAAAAAGTTTTCCGAACAAAAACTTAAAAATTTAGTGAAAAACCCTCAGATTTTCCTCAAGGGATGATCCGATCGGGACGCAAAGGGTGTCGAAAGATGCGCCTTAAAAAGTTCTGGATACTATCCGAAGAAAGCAAATCTGTAGGTTATACTAGAAAAAAGTTATGGAATTGAAACAACTATTATTGAAGTAAATTAAAACAAAATGGCGTCAGATAGAATTATACGCTATCAGAAACGAAACTATTGTAATCTAAAGAGATGGGGTCACACAAAAGCAAAAGAAAATATCGAAAGAACCGGGACTTAGAAGCGATTCAAGTAGTTTTTAGTCTTGGGTTAGGTTAGGTTAGGTTAGGTTAGGTTAGGTTAGGTTAGGTTAGGTTAGGTTCCCCCCCAAAGGTTGCCACCTTGTCGTGGTGGGGGGGCTTGCGTGTCCCAATGATCCCTGAGGCTATACCGGCAGAGCTACTCATACCGGGAGGTTTAGGGTGAGGGGCCAGACTAAGAGCAACCGTCATACCGTAACCCGGCCATTGCACTTCGGCCGGGACCGGGGGCCCACTTGCTGGGTCGCGAGGATGGAAACCTCTATAAAAAAACCACCCCGAAACCGTGGTCTAGCGTGCTGCGGTGTAGGGTTAACTGGCAAGCGCTCTGGGGACCTTACCCCTTAAAAGGAAAACATGAACGGACGCGATTTTAAAATATGTCCCCAGGAGGGTCTCAGCGCCACCGCTGAGGAATCCCTCACGGCGACTTCGGTCCCCGTCTGCCCCTCGTACTCTGGGGGGGGCAAAAATCGCTCTGGAGCAGGAGTCCCTGCACAGGTCCCATCCACACGGACCTGTATAAACAAAAATAGTGTGAGGCGTGGTGAGGAGGGTAGTGGAGATTCTCTCTACGACGACTCGGCTGTTCATATGGACCTTGATCTACATCGTGATGAGGATTTAGTTGATTTGGTTGCGGACGAATCGACCCCGTTCGTCGATTCTTCTGCAAAAGACCCTGGCGATTCCAAAGGCTTTCGGATTCCATTTGGAAAGGCGGTTCTCTCTAAGGGAACCAAACTGAGGACCAGTGGAGCGGACGACATGTGGCTTAACCATGGGGCTAGTAACCGGAGGAAGCGACATCTCGCGGAGGTGTCTCGAATCCTAAGCGACGTGTCCGGGAGCGATTCGGAGCTTGGAGTTGCATCTGCTAAGTGTAGCTCCGCTCGTCGTGGACGTGTCTGCTCAGCGACCAGTAGTGGGCTCGCCCGGGCGAAAGCCGATTTGCGGGCCCTTACCGACGAGGCCGAGGAGGCCGAACTGGAGAAAATGCTGAGTGAGCGGGTCTCGAGGAAGACTAAAGCTCCGCCTGAGCAAGCGCCGGTTTCCGATGAGGAATTACTTTTAGAGGAGCGGCACAGGAAGGACCCCGAATTAATGGGAGCTGAGGAGCTGCGGGCTGTTGCCGGTCGCAGCTCGGCAGCCATCTTTGAGGCGTGCCGAAAATCGACAAACCTCAAGGGTGGAATGACAAGGCTCATCAAGGAGTCCACAAGGGAACTTCTTGAGGCTGTGGAAGCCTTGGCTGGTCGTACAGCTAGCGAGGAAACGCGTCGTCTTAGAGCAGACAACTCACGCCTCCACCGTGAGGTGGATAACCTTCGAGCCGAGCTCAAGGTTCACAGGCGTGAGTTTGCCGAGATGAGGGCATTAGCGGCGAAACCCGTATCTTCTGCTGTGGAAACGCCCCCCCGCGACGCTGATCTATTAGAGGAGTTGAGGCGCTCGATCGTGTCCTCGGTGGGCGTTATGATTAACGCCCGCTTCGCAGGCATTGAGGAGCGCCTCCTCCCGGAAATAAACCATCGTCCACCCCTGGCTGCGGACCGGATAAGAGAGGCGGCAGTGGCAAAACCTGCAAGTCGGAACAAACGTTCTGACAGGCGTTCCGGCTCTCCTATTTTACCAGTGGCCTTACCTACTGTTAGGTTGGAGCATGCCCTGCAACCGACACCCGCTCCTACAGTAGCTGCTGGCGAGGCATGGACCACGGTAGTGAAAAGGGTCAAAAAAAAGAAGGCCACCCAGTCAGCTACTCCGACCCCTTCGGTGCAACCTGCTGCCCAGCAAAAGCAGCAGCACAGAGATGAAAGGCAGGTCAGGGCCAAAGCAGGACAAGGTCAGGCGGGAAAAAAGAAGAGGAGGAACAAGAAGAAAAAGAAAAAGAAAGCGGCCCAGGCGACGCAGAAGCCGCAGCCTAAGCTGCCACCTCCTCGGTCACCAGCGGTGATGATAACGCTGCAGGCCGAGGCTGTGGCCAAAGGCATAACGTACGCCCACGTCCTTGAGCGCGCCGCCGAGAAAGTCAACCTCGACGAGATCGGGCTTGAGGGCGGACTTAGGATCCGCCGGTCCGTAACGGGAGCTAGGCTTCTCGAGCTCCCAAAGGCGGCCACGGAAAAGGCGGAGCAGTTGGCGGAACGCCTTCGTACTGCGTTGGACGGTGTGGCAGACGTCGTTCGTCCCGTTAAACGGGTCGGCATCAGGGTCAAGGGGCTGGACGACTCTGCCACGAGAGAAAAAGTGGCGGCTGCAATTTGCCGCGTCGGTAAGTGCTCCAGTGATTCTCTCCATGTTGGGGAGATTCGTTGGGGCTTCGGGAACATGGGCGTCACCTTTGCCCGGTGTCCCGTCGACGCGGCAAAAATAGTGCTCCAGACGGGCAGGTTACTTGTGGGGTGGAGCTCGGCCAAGGTCGAGCTGCTAGAGGAGAGGCCCATGCGGTGCTTCAGGTGCCTAGAGCCTGGACACACGCGTGCGGTCTGTCCCTCTACTGCCGATCGTAGCTCGGTCTGCTTCCGGTGTGGCATAGCGGGTCACGCTCGTGATAGCTGCACCGGAGTCCTCAGGTGCGCAGTCTGCGCAGACCTAGGACTGCAGGCGGGCCACGAATTGGGGAGCGGTGCTTGCAAAGCTCCCCACAAAAGGGGTAAGGTGGCTGGTCCCTCTCCAGCTGCCCAACACGTCGTGCGCGGTACGCCGCCGGTTGAAGCCATGTCGCAATGACCAGACAGCGACATGGTTTCTTACAGGCGAACGTAAACCACTCTGCCAGGGCCCAGGATTTGTTTATCCAAGCCATGGCGGAGTGGAATATTAGCATTGCGGTGGTCTGCGAGCCTTACTATGTCCCCCCGAATTCCAGCTGGTCGGGGGACATAAACGGCTCCGTGGCAGTGGTCGTGGGATCTAGTCCCGGTCCCCCTCTCTCCACCTTGGAGACTGGCCCGGGTTTGGTAGTGGCGCGGTGGGGGGAGTACGTTGTCGTAGGCACGTACTTCTCCCCCAATCGTAGCCTGGCGGAGTTCGAGGTTTTTCTCGACTCCGTCGGTGCTGCGATTAGCAGACAGGCGTCGGGGAACGTTATCGTCCTCGGCGACCTGAACGCCAAATCCGCGGCCTGGGGGAACCACGCCACGGACGCTAGGGGTAAGGCCGTCCAGATCTGGTCGCTCCTCTCCGGTCTGTCCCTCCTCAACAGAGGGACCGAACCGACCTGTGTGCGGCAGCAAGGGAGTTCCGTGGTGGACGTTTCGTTCGCCACCCCAGCTGTCGCGCGACGGGTCGTCGACTGGAGAGTGGAGAAGGAGGTGGAGACTCTATCGGACCATTTATACGTCCGATTTGAGATCTCCGCCTCCCGGCCGGATCTGGCCAGACCACCGCGGGGGGGAAGTCGGTTTCCTCGTTGGGCAGTCCAGCGGCTGGATCGGGAAATGGCCGAAGAGGCGGCCATCGTCCAGGGCTGGGCCTTTCCCGATCCGCCCGACGAGGAGACCGACGTGGAGGGGTCGGCGGGCCGCATGCGCGAGGCCCTCACTAGGGTCTGCGATGCGGCCATGCCGAGGGTGGGGTCCAGGCCCCGGCGCAGGGCAGTGTACTGGTGGTCGCCCGAAATTGCCGAACTTCGGGCGGCCTGTTGCAGGGCTCGTAGGGCCTTCGTCCGGTGTCGCCGTCGTCACGGCTTTGACCCGGACACGGAGGCCCAGCTGCGGAGTCGTTACCGCGAGGCGAAGTCGACTCTGCGGCTGGCGATTCGGAAGGCGAAGGACCTGGCTCGGGAGGAAATCCTGGCCGGTCTCGATAGGGACCCATGGGGGCGCCCGTATCGTGTCGCGCGGAATAAGACCCGCGGCGCTGGCGCCCCGGTCATGGAGTCCCTTCAGCCGGATTTCCTCGAGCGGCTGGTGGGGGAACTTTTCCCGAATTTCACCGGCCACTCTCCTCCCGTGATGGCCCCTCCTTCTCTTGAGGGGGGGGTGGGCTCTATCCCAGACATCACGGAGGTCGAGCTGGAGGTCGCGCTGAGTCGCCTGCGAGCCCGCAACACTGCGCCGGGGCCGGACGGTATTCCAGGGCGGGTTCTGGTCATCGCCCTGGAATACTTGGGGGGCAGGCTTCGGGAACTGTTCAACCTTTGTTTGCGCACTGGACAGTTCCCGAAGGCCTGGAAGGAGGGGCGGTTGTGCCTGTTGCGGAAGGAGGGTCGTTCTGTCGACTCGTCCTCCGCGTACAGGCCAATCGTGCTGCTGGACGAGATGGGTAAGCTCTTCGAGAGAATCCTCTCTGCCCGTCTCGTCCAGCACCTCGAGGAGGTGGGTCCGGGTCTTTCAGAAGCCCAGTTCGGCTTCAGGGCGGGTCGATCGACGATCGACGCCCTGAGGGCTCTGAAGGACCTGACACAGGAGGCTGTGTCCGAGGGGGACGTCGTCGTCGCGGTCTCGCTGGACGTCGCCAACGCCTTCAACAGTTTGCCGTTCGAGACTTTGGTCGAGGCGCTCCGGTACCATGGAGTGCCTCCCTATCTCCGGCGGCTGTTGGAGGCATACCTGCAGGATAGAGAGGTCCTGTGGGTAGGCGGCGACCGGCGGCTATACCGACGGAGCGTGAGCCGAGGGGTTCCACAAGGGTCCGTTTTGGGACCGGTCTTGTGGAACCTGGGCTATGACTGGCTGCTCCGCTGTCCGCTCCTCCCCAGGATGAGGGTGTTGTGTTATGCAGATGACACCCTCGTCACTGCACGGGGAGGGAGCTTTGCGGAGGCGGCCCGTCTTGCTTCCGTCGGTGCTACGCTGGTAGCGGACCGCGCGGGGCTGTTGGGACTGGAGGTCTCCGTCACGAAGACGGAGGCCATGTTGTTCCACGGCCCTCGGCGAGGTCCCCCTCGTCGGGCGTCCATCTCCGTCCAGGGTGCGCAGGTGGCGCTGAAGGCCCAGATGAAGTATCTGGGCCTCACACTGGACGGACGATGGAACTTCGGGGCGCATTTCTCTCTGCTCGCCCCGAAGTTGATTTCCACTGCAGCTGCCTTGGGGAGGCTTCTGCCCAACGTCGGTGGGCCGCAGGCTCCGTGCCGGCGCCTATATGCCGGCATTGTGAGGAGCATGGCCCTGTACGGTGCTCCCATATGGTCGGGAGCCCTCACTGCGGATTCCAGGGCCCTTCTGCGAAGAACGCAAAGGGTCCTAGCGGTGAGGGTGATCAGGGGGTACCGTACGGTGTCCTACACTGCGGCCACACTCCTGGCGAGCGATCCGCCGTGGGAGCTACACGCGGAGGTGCTCGCCAGGGTGTATTGGCACCGGGCAGAAGCCAGGGATGGGCAAAGGATCGAGGCGGCGCGGGTCAGGGCTCTAGCTCACCGAGTCCTGATCCGACAGTGGAAATCGGAGTTGGAGTCTCCTGTTGCCGGTCTGGCGACAGTGGGGGCAGTCCGCCCCCACATGGATCGTTGGATCAACCGGCGACACGGGACCCTAACGTATCGTCTTGTGCAGGTATTGACGGGGCACGGATGCTTCGGCGAGTACCTGCACAAGATCGCACGCAGAGAGGCGACCCCCTCCTGCCACCACTGTGATGAGGCCGTAGACACGGCTCGTCACACCCTGGCTGAGTGCGCAGCCTGGGACCGTCAGCGTTCTGAGCTGACGGCTGTGGTGGGCAGGGACCTTTCGCTGCCGCGCGTGGTACGCGCGATGATCGGCAGCGAGAGGTGTTGGGTCGCGGTGGCTTCCTTCTGCGAGCAAGTCATTGCCGCGAAGGAGGCCGCGGAGCGGATCAGGGAGTCAGCCTCCACCGCTGATCCGCTCCGAAGGGGTAGGCTGGGGAGAAGGAGGCGGGAGTACGCCCGACGCTTCCTTCCCCAGCCGTAGTGCCTTGGTGAGAGGGGAGGGTGACCCCTTTCACCAGCTATAGGCCTACGTCGTAAGGGTGCTTTCGTTACTCGGAGTACCCTTATCGGGGGTGGCGATTCCGCCGGGGCGTCACGGTGAGTGCGACAAGCGATCCCGTGGCGTCCCACTATGGCGATGAGGGTAACCGTTGGTTTTTAGTGGGTAGCCTTAAAAATGGCAGCGTCTTCTATGCTGCCGGGTAGTCCCACATAACCACCTCGGCCGTCACCTTCTCGGCCGGGGGGTATCCGTAACGGATTTTCCAACGTAAAAAAAAAAAAAAAAAAAAAAAAAAAAAAAAAAAAAAAAAAAAAAAAAAAAAAAAAAAAAAAAAAAAAAAAAAAAAAAAAAGGTTAGGTTAGGTTAGGTTAGGTTAGGTTAGGTTAGGTTAGGTTAGGTTAGGTTAGGTTAGGTTAGGTTAGGTTAGGTTAGGTTAGGTTAGGTTAGGTTAGGTTAGGTTAGGTTAGGTTAGGTTAGGTTAGGTTAGGTTAGGTTAGGTTAGGTTAGGTTAGGTTAGGTTAGGTTTTTTTTTTTTTTTTTTTTTTTTTTTTTTATTTATTTATCGTTCACCTGCGGCTACAATGCTGCAGACCTTATGTATCTAGGACGACTCTCAACATACGAGTCGTCTTAATATGTTTTCTAACTTAGATTTTCATTTTTCTATTATTTATACAATACAACAATTTTTAAAAACTACTTTCGAAAAACAGTACAACAATTTTTTATACATACTTTTAAACAATACAACAAGTTTTTATTTTACTCTTATACAATACAACAATTTTTATACTTACTTTTAAAACAATACAACGGTTTTTATACATACTTTATACCATACAACAATTTTTGTACTTACTTTTAAAACAATACAACGGTTTTTATACATACTTTTATATAATGCAACATTTTTTTAATAACATACTTTTAAAACAATAGAACAATTTTTATATATACTCTTATACAATACAACAATTTTTATATTTACTCTTAAACAATACAACAGTTTTATACTTACTTTTAAAACAATACAACAATTTCAACAATTTTTATACATACTTTTAAACAATACAACAGCTTTATACTTACTCTTAAAAACAATACAACAATTTTTAAAACATACTTTTAAAAACAATACAACAATTCTTATACATACTTTTAACCAATACAACAATTTTTATACTATATTTAAACAAACTGTAATTTTTAAACATACTTTTAAAACAATACAGAAATTTTTATACATACTTTTAACCGATACAAAATTTTCAATTATACTTTTATGCAATACAACAATTTTTACACATACTTTTATACTATAAAATAATTTTTAACATACTTTAAACAATACAAAAATTCCTATTAATTATACTTCAATTTTTAAAACATACTTTTATACTATAAAATAATTTTAAAACATACTTTAAACAAAACAACAATTTTCATACATACTTTTAAAAGATACGACAATTCTTATACATACTTTTAAACAATTCAACAGATTTTTAGAACATACGTTTAAAACAATACAATTCTTATACATACTTTTAAACAATACAACAATTTTTATACTATATTTAAAACAATACTGCAATTTTTAAACATACTTTTAAAAACTTTACAACAATTTTTACACATACTTTTATACTATAAAATAATTTTAAAACATACTTTAAACAATATGACAATTTTCATACATAATTTTAAAAGATATAACCATTTTTATACATACTTTTATGCGATAAAATAATTTTATATATACTTTTATACAATACAACTATTTACATACATACTTTTGTATTATACAATATTTTGCAAACGTATATTTTTTAGTCTGTGTTATTCCTTTAAATCACTTTCTTCAAGACTTCCGTACAGTATATTAAAAATGTTAGTCTAGATTGTCCCTGCATGATATCTTGTAAATTTTCTATGTTTATTTGTGTGCCAATCTCTTGTTCTGTTTCTGTTTTCTTTTGTTTCAAATCTGTATTCCACCAACGTAGGGTTCTTGAATGAGTGTGATCGCTGCTTTTCTTTTCGTTGCTTCCAGTATCGATTCTTCCGTGGCTAACTTTTTCCTCTGGAGATTAGCTTGAAGGATTAGGTGTCTGGTTTTGCCGCCCGGGGTGCCCTTAGCAATAACTCACCGAGGACCTCGCTATGGCATCCCACCTTTTCCTAACGGGGCAAGAGTCACTAAATGCGTTGTGCGCCACCTGTTCATGTTTGGCGCTTGTACAGTTCCTACACGAGGGTTCCGAACCGGCAGCCCATTTTGGGCAATCCGCTCGCATGTGGGAACCTCCACAGTGGCTGCACAGGTCAGCCGGTTCTTTGCAGAACCGTCTGCCATGCCCGTATCCGAGACAGCGGGTGCACTGCACTAGTGGCGACTGATCTTCCGCTTTAACTCTTTGGAGGTCTATGTGGATATAGCCCAATGACATAACCCTCTGCCACACCGTTGGTGAAACCGAGACTACCACATGGCACGTGTGGGGATTTCTTGCTTTACGCCTGTATTTAATTTCAAGGCTGCATTCTCCTTCGTCGAGTCCGCTAAGAACCCCACTGTTCTGATTCTTGATCGCCTTAACAATGTCTTCATCGGTGTTTACCACCAGCACATTTCTTAGAATCAGAAGTGGGTTTTTGTTCCTGGCCTCCTCGACTCTGAGTCCTATCGCTCTTTCCTCGAGGCGTGTCTTAACCTTGTCCCTCTCTTCCTTGCTATCAAAACCCATTATGACCTTGCCTTCTTTCGCTTTCCTCACTCTTTCTACCTTCACCCATCCCTCTTTCGCTTCAACAGCCTTCCTTACCTGCTCCAATACTTCGTCTCCTGTTTCCGTGCCCTGCTTTGACGATACGACGACTGAGTGCAGTGCGCTTCGTCTCAACTGCGAACCGCTAGCGCCGTTAGTGCCGTTCATCGTTACGCTCGCGTATGTTTTAACCTGACTAAGGTAGTCCTTATGTTCTTCCATTTGTGTTTTTAATTTCTCCATTCTTTCGTTATTTTCCGTCAGTAGCTTTGTGTGCGTCTCTATTTGGTGCCTGAGATTTTTTAGGTCCGCGTTTGTGACTTGGTCGACTACGAAAGTTAGGTCAGTTGGCCTGGCTACAGCCTCCGCTACTTCAACCTCTGACGCCCTAGGTCCCAATTTTTCTATACATTGGGAGTCTTTATCCGCCTCCTTAACCAGTTGATAGAGGCGGTCTAGTACCCCCGAGACGGCTGTTTTGATCTCCGTTTTAATGTTGCGGGAGTTATTCAGGTGTAGCTTACCTTTTGAAAGGCAAGCCCTAGCTTCCGCGACGCGATTTGGGTAGCGTGGTTCCTCAGGAGGGGTGCGGTCAATAACCGGTGGTCTGCGTGTAGTCATTGCCTTTGGCCGATGCGTTGTATCCGATACTGGTTTGACAGAATCGGCTTGCGTCTGGCTTGCAGGAGGAGACACGGTCGGTGGGCTGGCAGATTCCAATTCTGCTTCTATACTACGCCTCACATTTGATGTTCCCGTTTTTGCGGGAGATCCGGTTGTGTCTCCTTGTTTGGATGGTGTGCGAGTAATTCTAAACATGTCGGAGGTGTGTATCAGTCAACTAATAAGATTTGTTTTGTTGTGGCTTAATAGAATCAAAGAACAATGAAGAAAGTTAGTATACAAATAATTTTAAAAAGGTATAGTTTTGTTCAATATTTCAGCAGCTGAGTATATAAAAGTCGTATCCAAGTGTATATTTCTGAATGTCAAGGTGGGCTCTATAAAATAAGCAAATAAAAAATTTTTCGCCAAAAATTAACTTCCGTATTCTGGTTATCCCTATAGGGCGGGTGGGCGGGCAATTTCAAAACCGTTTTTCGCAAATAACTCGACGAGGGATGAAGCTATCGAGACGATAGAGGTATCAAAACGTGCGTCTAGTTAATACCTATCTGACGAGATAGAAAGAAAATTGAAAAATTAGAAAATGAAAAATTTTCTTTAACAAAAACTGGTTTTTTACTATTTAAACTACAATATCACCCTAAGGGATGAACCGATAGGGGATGATATGGGTGTCAAAAGATTCGTAGTAATTTGGCCTAAATTAATGTAACAAAAGAAATTTTGAAAAATGAAATTTGAAAAAGTTTTTCTAAGAACAACTTAAAAATTTAGTGAAAAACCCTCAGATTTTCCTCAAGGGATGATCCGATCGGGACGCAAAGGGTGTCGAAAGATGCGCCTTAAAAAGTTCTGGATACTATCCGAAGAAAGCAAATCTGTAGGTTATACTAGAAAAAAGTTATGGAATTAAAACAACTATTATTGAAGTAAATTAAAACAAAATGGCGTCAGATAGAATTATACGCTATCAGAAACGAAACTATTGTAATCTAAAGAGATGGGGTCACACAAAAGCAAAAGAAAATATCGAAAGAACCGGGACTTAGAAGCGATTCAAGTAGTTTTTAGTCTTATTTTACTTAAGTTTAACAACGCTTAGGTAAACTTTTTAGTTCCTATTTTTACCGTTTTTCGCAAATAACTCGACGAGGGATGAAGCTATCGAGACGATAGAGGTATCAAAACGTGCGTCTAGTTAATACCTATCTGACGAGATAGAAAGAAAATTGAAAAATTAGAAAATGAAAAATTTTCTTTAACAAAAACTGGTTTTTTACTATTTAAACTACAATATCACCCTAAGGGATGAACCGATAGGGGATGATATGGGTGTCAAAAGATTCGTAGTAATTTGGCCTAAATTAATGTAACAAAAGAAATTTTGAAAAATGAAATTTGAAAAAGTTTTTCTAAGAACAACTTAAAAATTTAGTGAAAAACCCTCAGATTTTCCTCAAGGGATGATCCGATCGGGACGCAAAGGGTGTCGAAAGATGCGCCTTAAAAAGTTCTGGATACTATCCGAAGAAAGCAAATCTGTAGGTTATACTAGAAAAAAGTTATGGAATTAAAACAACTATTATTGAAGTAAATTAAAACAAAATGGCGTCAGATAGAATTATACGCTATCAGAAACGAAACTATTGTAATCTAAAGAGATGGGGTCACACAAAAGCAAAAGAAAATATCGAAAGAACCGGGACTTAGAAGCGATTCAAGTAGTTTTTAGTCTTATTTTACTTAAGTTTAACAACGCTTAGGTAAACTTTTTAGTTCCTATTTTTACCGTTTTTCGCAAATAACTCGACGAGGGATGAAGCTATCGAGACGATAGAGGTATCAAAACGTGCGTCTAGTTAATACCTATCTGACGAGATAGAAAGAAAATTGAAAAATTAGAAAATGAAAAATTTTCTTTAACAAAAACTGGTTTTTTACTATTTAAACTACAATATCACCCTAAGGGATGAACCGATAGGGGATGATATGGGTGTCAAAAGATTCGTAGTAATTTGGCCTAAATTAATGTAACAAAAGAAATTTTGAAAAATGAAATTTGAAAAAGTTTTTCTAAGAACAACTTAAAAATTTAGTGAAAAACCCTCAGATTTTCCTCAAGGGATGATCCGATCGGGACGCAAAGGGTGTCGAAAGATGCGCCTTAAAAAGTTCTGGATACTATCCGAAGAAAGCAAATCTGTAGGTTATACTAGAAAAAAGTTATGGAATTAAAACAACTATTATTGAAGTAAATTAAAACAAAATGGCGTCAGATAGAATTATACGCTATCAGAAACGAAACTATTGTAATCTAAAGAGATGGGGTCACACAAAAGCAAAAGAAAATATCGAAAGAACCGGGACTTAGAAGCGATTCAAGTAGTTTTTAGTCTTATTTTACTTAAGTTTAACAACGCTTAGGTAAACTTTTTAGTTCCTATTTTTACCGTTTTTCGCAAATAACTCGACGAGGGATGAAGCTATCGAGACGATAGAGGTATCAAAACGTGCGTCTAGTTAATACCTATCTGACGAGATAGAAAGAAAATTGAAAAATTAGAAAATGAAAAATTTTCTTTAACAAAAACTGGTTTTTTACTATTTAAACTACAATATCACCCTAAGGGATGAACCGATAGGGGATGATATGGGTGTCAAAAGATTCGTAGTAATTTGGCCTAAATTAATGTAACAAAAGAAATTTTGAAAAATGAAATTTGAAAAAGTTTTTCTAAGAACAACTTAAAAATTTAGTGAAAAACCCTCAGATTTTCCTCAAGGGATGATCCGATCGGGACGCAAAGGGTGTCGAAAGATGCGCCTTAAAAAGTTCTGGATACTATCCGAAGAAAGCAAATCTGTAGGTTATACTAGAAAAAAGTTATGGAATTAAAACAACTATTATTGAAGTAAATTAAAACAAAATGGCGTCAGATAGAATTATACGCTATCAGAAACGAAACTATTGTAATCTAAAGAGATGGGGTCACACAAAAGCAAAAGAAAATATCGAAAGAACCGGGACTTAGAAGCGATTCAAGTAGTTTTTAGTCTTATTTTACTTAAGTTTAACAACGCTTAGGTAAACTTTTTAGTTCCTATTTTTACCGTTTTTCGCAAATAACTCGACGAGGGATGAAGCTATCGAGACGATAGAGGTATCAAAACGTGCGTCTAGTTAATACCTATCTGACGAGATAGAAAGAAAATTGAAAAATTAGAAAATGAAAAATTTTCTTTAACAAAAACTGGTTTTTTACTATTTAAACTACAATATCACCCTAAGGGATGAACCGATAGGGGATGATATGGGTGTCAAAAGATTCGTAGTAATTTGGCCTAAATTAATGTAACAAAAGAAATTTTGAAAAATGAAATTTGAAAAAGTTTTTCTAAGAACAACTTAAAAATTTAGTGAAAAACCCTCAGATTTTCCTCAAGGGATGATCCGATCGGGACGCAAAGGGTGTCGAAAGATGCGCCTTAAAAAGTTCTGGATACTATCCGAAGAAAGCAAATCTGTAGGTTATACTAGAAAAAAGTTATGGAATTAAAACAACTATTATTGAAGTAAATTAAAACAAAATGGCGTCAGATAGAATTATACGCTATCAGAAACGAAACTATTGTAATCTAAAGAGATGGGGTCACACAAAAGCAAAAGAAAATATCGAAAGAACCGGGACTTAGAAGCGATTCAAGTAGTTTTTAGTCTTATTTTACTTAAGTTTAACAACGCTTAGGTAAACTTTTTAGTTCCTATTTTTACCGTTTTTCGCAAATAACTCGACGAGGGATGAAGCTATCGAGACGATAGAGGTATCAAAACGTGCGTCTAGTTAATACCTATCTGACGAGATAGAAAGAAAATTGAAAAATTAGAAAATGAAAAATTTTCTTTAACAAAAACTGGTTTTTTACTATTTAAACTACAATATCACCCTAAGGGATGAACCGATAGGGGATGATATGGGTGTCAAAAGATTCGTAGTAATTTGGCCTAAATTAATGTAACAAAAGAAATTTTGAAAAATGAAATTTGAAAAAGTTTTTCTAAGAACAACTTAAAAATTTAGTGAAAAACCCTCAGATTTTCCTCAAGGGATGATCCGATCGGGACGCAAAGGGTGTCGAAAGATGCGCCTTAAAAAGTTCTGGATACTATCCGAAGAAAGCAAATCTGTAGGTTATACTAGAAAAAAGTTATGGAATTAAAACAACTATTATTGAAGTAAATTAAAACAAAATGGCGTCAGATAGAATTATACGCTATCAGAAACGAAACTATTGTAATCTAAAGAGATGGGGTCACACAAAAGCAAAAGAAAATATCGAAAGAACCGGGACTTAGAAGCGATTCAAGTAGTTTTTAGTCTTATTTTACTTAAGTTTAACAACGCTTAGGTAAACTTTTTAGTTCCTATTTTTACCGTTTTTCGCAAATAACTCGACGAGGGATGAAGCTATCGAGACGATAGAGGTATCAAAACGTGCGTCTAGTTAATACCTATCTGACGAGATAGAAAGAAAATTGAAAAATTAGAAAATGAAAAATTTTCTTTAACAAAAACTGGTTTTTTACTATTTAAACTACAATATCACCCTAAGGGATGAACCGATAGGGGATGATATGGGTGTCAAAAGATTCGTAGTAATTTGGCCTAAATTAATGTAACAAAAGAAATTTTGAAAAATGAAATTTGAAAAAGTTTTTCTAAGAACAACTTAAAAATTTAGTGAAAAACCCTCAGATTTTCCTCAAGGGATGATCCGATCGGGACGCAAAGGGTGTCGAAAGATGCGCCTTAAAAAGTTCTGGATACTATCCGAAGAAAGCAAATCTGTAGGTTATACTAGAAAAAAGTTATGGAATTAAAACAACTATTATTGAAGTAAATTAAAACAAAATGGCGTCAGATAGAATTATACGCTATCAGAAACGAAACTATTGTAATCTAAAGAGATGGGGTCACACAAAAGCAAAAGAAAATATCGAAAGAACCGGGACTTAGAAGCGATTCAAGTAGTTTTTAGTCTTATTTTACTTAAGTTTAACAACGCTTAGGTAAACTTTTTAGTTCCTATTTTTACCGTTTTTCGCAAATAACTCGACGAGGGATGAAGCTATCGAGACGATAGAGGTATCAAAACGTGCGTCTAGTTAATACCTATCTGACGAGATAGAAAGAAAATTGAAAAATTAGAAAATGAAAAATTTTCTTTAACAAAAACTGGTTTTTTACTATTTAAACTACAATATCACCCTAAGGGATGAACCGATAGGGGATGATATGGGTGTCAAAAGATTCGTAGTAATTTGGCCTAAATTAATGTAACAAAAGAAATTTTGAAAAATGAAATTTGAAAAAGTTTTTCTAAGAACAACTTAAAAATTTAGTGAAAAACCCTCAGATTTTCCTCAAGGGATGATCCGATCGGGACGCAAAGGGTGTCGAAAGATGCGCCTTAAAAAGTTCTGGATACTATCCGAAGAAAGCAAATCTGTAGGTTATACTAGAAAAAAGTTATGGAATTAAAACAACTATTATTGAAGTAAATTAAAACAAAATGGCGTCAGATAGAATTATACGCTATCAGAAACGAAACTATTGTAATCTAAAGAGATGGGGTCACACAAAAGCAAAAGAAAATATCGAAAGAACCGGGACTTAGAAGCGATTCAAGTAGTTTTTAGTCTTATTTTACTTAAGTTTAACAACGCTTAGGTAAACTTTTTAGTTCCTATTTTTACCGTTTTTCGCAAATAACTCGACGAGGGATGAAGCTATCGAGACGATAGAGGTATCAAAACGTGCGTCTAGTTAATACCTATCTGACGAGATAGAAAGAAAATTGAAAAATTAGAAAATGAAAAATTTTCTTTAACAAAAACTGGTTTTTTACTATTTAAACTACAATATCACCCTAAGGGATGAACCGATAGGGGATGATATGGGTGTCAAAAGATTCGTAGTAATTTGGCCTAAATTAATGTAACAAAAGAAATTTTGAAAAATGAAATTTGAAAAAGTTTTTCTAAGAACAACTTAAAAATTTAGTGAAAAACCCTCAGATTTTCCTCAAGGGATGATCCGATCGGGACGCAAAGGGTGTCGAAAGATGCGCCTTAAAAAGTTCTGGATACTATCCGAAGAAAGCAAATCTGTAGGTTATACTAGAAAAAAGTTATGGAATTAAAACAACTATTATTGAAGTAAATTAAAACAAAATGGCGTCAGATAGAATTATACGCTATCAGAAACGAAACTATTGTAATCTAAAGAGATGGGGTCACACAAAAGCAAAAGAAAATATCGAAAGAACCGGGACTTAGAAGCGATTCAAGTAGTTTTTAGTCTTATTTTACTTAAGTTTAACAACGCTTAGGTAAACTTTTTAGTTCCTATTTTTACCGTTTTTCGCAAATAACTCGACGAGGGATGAAGCTATCGAGACGATAGAGGTATCAAAACGTGCGTCTAGTTAATACCTATCTGACGAGATAGAAAGAAAATTGAAAAATTAGAAAATGAAAAATTTTCTTTAACAAAAACTGGTTTTTTACTATTTAAACTACAATATCACCCTAAGGGATGAACCGATAGGGGATGATATGGGTGTCAAAAGATTCGTAGTAATTTGGCCTAAATTAATGTAACAAAAGAAATTTTGAAAAATGAAATTTGAAAAAGTTTTTCTAAGAACAACTTAAAAATTTAGTGAAAAACCCTCAGATTTTCCTCAAGGGATGATCCGATCGGGACGCAAAGGGTGTCGAAAGATGCGCCTTAAAAAGTTCTGGATACTATCCGAAGAAAGCAAATCTGTAGGTTATACTAGAAAAAAGTTATGGAATTAAAACAACTATTATTGAAGTAAATTAAAACAAAATGGCGTCAGATAGAATTATACGCTATCAGAAACGAAACTATTGTAATCTAAAGAGATGGGGTCACACAAAAGCAAAAGAAAATATCGAAAGAACCGGGACTTAGAAGCGATTCAAGTAGTTTTTAGTCTTATTTTACTTAAGTTTAACAACGCTTAGGTAAACTTTTTAGTTCCTATTTTTACCGTTTTTCGCAAATAACTCGACGAGGGATGAAGCTATCGAGACGATAGAGGTATCAAAACGTGCGTCTAGTTAATACCTATCTGACGAGATAGAAAGAAAATTGAAAAATTAGAAAATGAAAAATTTTCTTTAACAAAAACTGGTTTTTTACTATTTAAACTACAATATCACCCTAAGGGATGAACCGATAGGGGATGATATGGGTGTCAAAAGATTCGTAGTAATTTGGCCTAAATTAATGTAACAAAAGAAATTTTGAAAAATGAAATTTGAAAAAGTTTTTCTAAGAACAACTTAAAAATTTAGTGAAAAACCCTCAGATTTTCCTCAAGGGATGATCCGATCGGGACGCAAAGGGTGTCGAAAGATGCGCCTTAAAAAGTTCTGGATACTATCCGAAGAAAGCAAATCTGTAGGTTATACTAGAAAAAAGTTATGGAATTAAAACAACTATTATTGAAGTAAATTAAAACAAAATGGCGTCAGATAGAATTATACGCTATCAGAAACGAAACTATTGTAATCTAAAGAGATGGGGTCACACAAAAGCAAAAGAAAATATCGAAAGAACCGGGACTTAGAAGCGATTCAAGTAGTTTTTAGTCTTATTTTACTTAAGTTTAACAACGCTTAGGTAAACTTTTTAGTTCCTATTTTTACCGTTTTTCGCAAATAACTCGACGAGGGATGAAGCTATCGAGACGATAGAGGTATCAAAACGTGCGTCTAGTTAATACCTATCTGACGAGATAGAAAGAAAATTGAAAAATTAGAAAATGAAAAATTTTCTTTAACAAAAACTGGTTTTTTACTATTTAAACTACAATATCACCCTAAGGGATGAACCGATAGGGGATGATATGGGTGTCAAAAGATTCGTAGTAATTTGGCCTAAATTAATGTAACAAAAGAAATTTTGAAAAATGAAATTTGAAAAAGTTTTTCTAAGAACAACTTAAAAATTTAGTGAAAAACCCTCAGATTTTCCTCAAGGGATGATCCGATCGGGACGCAAAGGGTGTCGAAAGATGCGCCTTAAAAAGTTCTGGATACTATCCGAAGAAAGCAAATCTGTAGGTTATACTAGAAAAAAGTTATGGAATTAAAACAACTATTATTGAAGTAAATTAAAACAAAATGGCGTCAGATAGAATTATACGCTATCAGAAACGAAACTATTGTAATCTAAAGAGATGGGGTCACACAAAAGCAAAAGAAAATATCGAAAGAACCGGGACTTAGAAGCGATTCAAGTAGTTTTTAGTCTTATTTTACTTAAGTTTAACAACGCTTAGGTAAACTTTTTAGTTCCTATTTTTACCGTTTTTCGCAAATAACTCGACGAGGGATGAAGCTATCGAGACGATAGAGGTATCAAAACGTGCGTCTAGTTAATACCTATCTGACGAGATAGAAAGAAAATTGAAAAATTAGAAAATGAAAAATTTTCTTTAACAAAAACTGGTTTTTTACTATTTAAACTACAATATCACCCTAAGGGATGAACCGATAGGGGATGATATGGGTGTCAAAAGATTCGTAGTAATTTGGCCTAAATTAATGTAACAAAAGAAATTTTGAAAAATGAAATTTGAAAAAGTTTTTCTAAGAACAACTTAAAAATTTAGTGAAAAACCCTCAGATTTTCCTCAAGGGATGATCCGATCGGGACGCAAAGGGTGTCGAAAGATGCGCCTTAAAAAGTTCTGGATACTATCCGAAGAAAGCAAATCTGTAGGTTATACTAGAAAAAAGTTATGGAATTAAAACAACTATTATTGAAGTAAATTAAAACAAAATGGCGTCAGATAGAATTATACGCTATCAGAAACGAAACTATTGTAATCTAAAGAGATGGGGTCACACAAAAGCAAAAGAAAATATCGAAAGAACCGGGACTTAGAAGCGATTCAAGTAGTTTTTAGTCTTATTTTACTTAAGTTTAACAACGCTTAGGTAAACTTTTTAGTTCCTATTTTTACCGTTTTTCGCAAATAACTCGACGAGGGATGAAGCTATCGAGACGATAGAGGTATCAAAACGTGCGTCTAGTTAATACCTATCTGACGAGATAGAAAGAAAATTGAAAAATTAGAAAATGAAAAATTTTCTTTAACAAAAACTGGTTTTTTACTATTTAAACTACAATATCACCCTAAGGGATGAACCGATAGGGGATGATATGGGTGTCAAAAGATTCGTAGTAATTTGGCCTAAATTAATGTAACAAAAGAAATTTTGAAAAATGAAATTTGAAAAAGTTTTTCTAAGAACAACTTAAAAATTTAGTGAAAAACCCTCAGATTTTCCTCAAGGGATGATCCGATCGGGACGCAAAGGGTGTCGAAAGATGCGCCTTAAAAAGTTCTGGATACTATCCGAAGAAAGCAAATCTGTAGGTTATACTAGAAAAAAGTTATGGAATTAAAACAACTATTATTGAAGTAAATTAAAACAAAATGGCGTCAGATAGAATTATACGCTATCAGAAACGAAACTATTGTAATCTAAAGAGATGGGGTCACACAAAAGCAAAAGAAAATATCGAAAGAACCGGGACTTAGAAGCGATTCAAGTAGTTTTTAGTCTTATTTTACTTAAGTTTAACAACGCTTAGGTAAACTTTTTAGTTCCTATTTTTACCGTTTTTCGCAAATAACTCGACGAGGGATGAAGCTATCGAGACGATAGAGGTATCAAAACGTGCGTCTAGTTAATACCTATCTGACGAGATAGAAAGAAAATTGAAAAATTAGAAAATGAAAAATTTTCTTTAACAAAAACTGGTTTTTTACTATTTAAACTACAATATCACCCTAAGGGATGAACCGATAGGGGATGATATGGGTGTCAAAAGATTCGTAGTAATTTGGCCTAAATTAATGTAACAAAAGAAATTTTGAAAAATGAAATTTGAAAAAGTTTTTCTAAGAACAACTTAAAAATTTAGTGAAAAACCCTCAGATTTTCCTCAAGGGATGATCCGATCGGGACGCAAAGGGTGTCGAAAGATGCGCCTTAAAAAGTTCTGGATACTATCCGAAGAAAGCAAATCTGTAGGTTATACTAGAAAAAAGTTATGGAATTAAAACAACTATTATTGAAGTAAATTAAAACAAAATGGCGTCAGATAGAATTATACGCTATCAGAAACGAAACTATTGTAATCTAAAGAGATGGGGTCACACAAAAGCAAAAGAAAATATCGAAAGAACCGGGACTTAGAAGCGATTCAAGTAGTTTTTAGTCTTATTTTACTTAAGTTTAACAACGCTTAGGTAAACTTTTTAGTTCCTATTTTTACCGTTTTTCGCAAATAACTCGACGAGGGATGAAGCTATCGAGACGATAGAGGTATCAAAACGTGCGTCTAGTTAATACCTATCTGACGAGATAGAAAGAAAATTGAAAAATTAGAAAATGAAAAATTTTCTTTAACAAAAACTGGTTTTTTACTATTTAAACTACAATATCACCCTAAGGGATGAACCGATAGGGGATGATATGGGTGTCAAAAGATTCGTAGTAATTTGGCCTAAATTAATGTAACAAAAGAAATTTTGAAAAATGAAATTTGAAAAAGTTTTTCTAAGAACAACTTAAAAATTTAGTGAAAAACCCTCAGATTTTCCTCAAGGGATGATCCGATCGGGACGCAAAGGGTGTCGAAAGATGCGCCTTAAAAAGTTCTGGATACTATCCGAAGAAAGCAAATCTGTAGGTTATACTAGAAAAAAGTTATGGAATTAAAACAACTATTATTGAAGTAAATTAAAACAAAATGGCGTCAGATAGAATTATACGCTATCAGAAACGAAACTATTGTAATCTAAAGAGATGGGGTCACACAAAAGCAAAAGAAAATATCGAAAGAACCGGGACTTAGAAGCGATTCAAGTAGTTTTTAGTCTTATTTTACTTAAGTTTAACAACGCTTAGGTAAACTTTTTAGTTCCTATTTTTACCGTTTTTCGCAAATAACTCGACGAGGGATGAAGCTATCGAGACGATAGAGGTATCAAAACGTGCGTCTAGTTAATACCTATCTGACGAGATAGAAAGAAAATTGAAAAATTAGAAAATGAAAAATTTTCTTTAACAAAAACTGGTTTTTTACTATTTAAACTACAATATCACCCTAAGGGATGAACCGATAGGGGATGATATGGGTGTCAAAAGATTCGTAGTAATTTGGCCTAAATTAATGTAACAAAAGAAATTTTGAAAAATGAAATTTGAAAAAGTTTTTCTAAGAACAACTTAAAAATTTAGTGAAAAACCCTCAGATTTTCCTCAAGGGATGATCCGATCGGGACGCAAAGGGTGTCGAAAGATGCGCCTTAAAAAGTTCTGGATACTATCCGAAGAAAGCAAATCTGTAGGTTATACTAGAAAAAAGTTATGGAATTAAAACAACTATTATTGAAGTAAATTAAAACAAAATGGCGTCAGATAGAATTATACGCTATCAGAAACGAAACTATTGTAATCTAAAGAGATGGGGTCACACAAAAGCAAAAGAAAATATCGAAAGAACCGGGACTTAGAAGCGATTCAAGTAGTTTTTAGTCTTATTTTACTTAAGTTTAACAACGCTTAGGTAAACTTTTTAGTTCCTATTTTTACCGTTTTTCGCAAATAACTCGACGAGGGATGAAGCTATCGAGACGATAGAGGTATCAAAACGTGCGTCTAGTTAATACCTATCTGACGAGATAGAAAGAAAATTGAAAAATTAGAAAATGAAAAATTTTCTTTAACAAAAACTGGTTTTTTACTATTTAAACTACAATATCACCCTAAGGGATGAACCGATAGGGGATGATATGGGTGTCAAAAGATTCGTAGTAATTTGGCCTAAATTAATGTAACAAAAGAAATTTTGAAAAATGAAATTTGAAAAAGTTTTTCTAAGAACAACTTAAAAATTTAGTGAAAAACCCTCAGATTTTCCTCAAGGGATGATCCGATCGGGACGCAAAGGGTGTCGAAAGATGCGCCTTAAAAAGTTCTGGATACTATCCGAAGAAAGCAAATCTGTAGGTTATACTAGAAAAAAGTTATGGAATTAAAACAACTATTATTGAAGTAAATTAAAACAAAATGGCGTCAGATAGAATTATACGCTATCAGAAACGAAACTATTGTAATCTAAAGAGATGGGGTCACACAAAAGCAAAAGAAAATATCGAAAGAACCGGGACTTAGAAGCGATTCAAGTAGTTTTTAGTCTTATTTTACTTAAGTTTAACAACGCTTAGGTAAACTTTTTAGTTCCTATTTTTACCGTTTTTCGCAAATAACTCGACGAGGGATGAAGCTATCGAGACGATAGAGGTATCAAAACGTGCGTCTAGTTAATACCTATCTGACGAGATAGAAAGAAAATTGAAAAATTAGAAAATGAAAAATTTTCTTTAACAAAAACTGGTTTTTTACTATTTAAACTACAATATCACCCTAAGGGATGAACCGATAGGGGATGATATGGGTGTCAAAAGATTCGTAGTAATTTGGCCTAAATTAATGTAACAAAAGAAATTTTGAAAAATGAAATTTGAAAAAGTTTTTCTAAGAACAACTTAAAAATTTAGTGAAAAACCCTCAGATTTTCCTCAAGGGATGATCCGATCGGGACGCAAAGGGTGTCGAAAGATGCGCCTTAAAAAGTTCTGGATACTATCCGAAGAAAGCAAATCTGTAGGTTATACTAGAAAAAAGTTATGGAATTAAAACAACTATTATTGAAGTAAATTAAAACAAAATGGCGTCAGATAGAATTATACGCTATCAGAAACGAAACTATTGTAATCTAAAGAGATGGGGTCACACAAAAGCAAAAGAAAATATCGAAAGAACCGGGACTTAGAAGCGATTCAAGTAGTTTTTAGTCTTATTTTACTTAAGTTTAACAACGCTTAGGTAAACTTTTTAGTTCCTATTTTTACCGTTTTTCGCAAATAACTCGACGAGGGATGAAGCTATCGAGACGATAGAGGTATCAAAACGTGCGTCTAGTTAATACCTATCTGACGAGATAGAAAGAAAATTGAAAAATTAGAAAATGAAAAATTTTCTTTAACAAAAACTGGTTTTTTACTATTTAAACTACAATATCACCCTAAGGGATGAACCGATAGGGGATGATATGGGTGTCAAAAGATTCGTAGTAATTTGGCCTAAATTAATGTAACAAAAGAAATTTTGAAAAATGAAATTTGAAAAAGTTTTTCTAAGAACAACTTAAAAATTTAGTGAAAAACCCTCAGATTTTCCTCAAGGGATGATCCGATCGGGACGCAAAGGGTGTCGAAAGATGCGCCTTAAAAAGTTCTGGATACTATCCGAAGAAAGCAAATCTGTAGGTTATACTAGAAAAAAGTTATGGAATTAAAACAACTATTATTGAAGTAAATTAAAACAAAATGGCGTCAGATAGAATTATACGCTATCAGAAACGAAACTATTGTAATCTAAAGAGATGGGGTCACACAAAAGCAAAAGAAAATATCGAAAGAACCGGGACTTAGAAGCGATTCAAGTAGTTTTTAGTCTTATTTTACTTAAGTTTAACAACGCTTAGGTAAACTTTTTAGTTCCTATTTTTACCGTTTTTCGCAAATAACTCGACGAGGGATGAAGCTATCGAGACGATAGAGGTATCAAAACGTGCGTCTAGTTAATACCTATCTGACGAGATAGAAAGAAAATTGAAAAATTAGAAAATGAAAAATTTTCTTTAACAAAAACTGGTTTTTTACTATTTAAACTACAATATCACCCTAAGGGATGAACCGATAGGGGATGATATGGGTGTCAAAAGATTCGTAGTAATTTGGCCTAAATTAATGTAACAAAAGAAATTTTGAAAAATGAAATTTGAAAAAGTTTTTCTAAGAACAACTTAAAAATTTAGTGAAAAACCCTCAGATTTTCCTCAAGGGATGATCCGATCGGGACGCAAAGGGTGTCGAAAGATGCGCCTTAAAAAGTTCTGGATACTATCCGAAGAAAGCAAATCTGTAGGTTATACTAGAAAAAAGTTATGGAATTAAAACAACTATTATTGAAGTAAATTAAAACAAAATGGCGTCAGATAGAATTATACGCTATCAGAAACGAAACTATTGTAATCTAAAGAGATGGGGTCACACAAAAGCAAAAGAAAATATCGAAAGAACCGGGACTTAGAAGCGATTCAAGTAGTTTTTAGTCTTATTTTACTTAAGTTTAACAACGCTTAGGTAAACTTTTTAGTTCCTATTTTTACCGTTTTTCGCAAATAACTCGACGAGGGATGAAGCTATCGAGACGATAGAGGTATCAAAACGTGCGTCTAGTTAATACCTATCTGACGAGATAGAAAGAAAATTGAAAAATTAGAAAATGAAAAATTTTCTTTAACAAAAACTGGTTTTTTACTATTTAAACTACAATATCACCCTAAGGGATGAACCGATAGGGGATGATATGGGTGTCAAAAGATTCGTAGTAATTTGGCCTAAATTAATGTAACAAAAGAAATTTTGAAAAATGAAATTTGAAAAAGTTTTTCTAAGAACAACTTAAAAATTTAGTGAAAAACCCTCAGATTTTCCTCAAGGGATGATCCGATCGGGACGCAAAGGGTGTCGAAAGATGCGCCTTAAAAAGTTCTGGATACTATCCGAAGAAAGCAAATCTGTAGGTTATACTAGAAAAAAGTTATGGAATTAAAACAACTATTATTGAAGTAAATTAAAACAAAATGGCGTCAGATAGAATTATACGCTATCAGAAACGAAACTATTGTAATCTAAAGAGATGGGGTCACACAAAAGCAAAAGAAAATATCGAAAGAACCGGGACTTAGAAGCGATTCAAGTAGTTTTTAGTCTTATTTTACTTAAGTTTAACAACGCTTAGGTAAACTTTTTAGTTCCTATTTTTACCGTTTTTCGCAAATAACTCGACGAGGGATGAAGCTATCGAGACGATAGAGGTATCAAAACGTGCGTCTAGTTAATACCTATCTGACGAGATAGAAAGAAAATTGAAAAATTAGAAAATGAAAAATTTTCTTTAACAAAAACTGGTTTTTTACTATTTAAACTACAATATCACCCTAAGGGATGAACCGATAGGGGATGATATGGGTGTCAAAAGATTCGTAGTAATTTGGCCTAAATTAATGTAACAAAAGAAATTTTGAAAAATGAAATTTGAAAAAGTTTTTCTAAGAACAACTTAAAAATTTAGTGAAAAACCCTCAGATTTTCCTCAAGGGATGATCCGATCGGGACGCAAAGGGTGTCGAAAGATGCGCCTTAAAAAGTTCTGGATACTATCCGAAGAAAGCAAATCTGTAGGTTATACTAGAAAAAAGTTATGGAATTAAAACAACTATTATTGAAGTAAATTAAAACAAAATGGCGTCAGATAGAATTATACGCTATCAGAAACGAAACTATTGTAATCTAAAGAGATGGGGTCACACAAAAGCAAAAGAAAATATCGAAAGAACCGGGACTTAGAAGCGATTCAAGTAGTTTTTAGTCTTATTTTACTTAAGTTTAACAACGCTTAGGTAAACTTTTTAGTTCCTATTTTTACCGTTTTTCGCAAATAACTCGACGAGGGATGAAGCTATCGAGACGATAGAGGTATCAAAACGTGCGTCTAGTTAATACCTATCTGACGAGATAGAAAGAAAATTGAAAAATTAGAAAATGAAAAATTTTCTTTAACAAAAACTGGTTTTTTACTATTTAAACTACAATATCACCCTAAGGGATGAACCGATAGGGGATGATATGGGTGTCAAAAGATTCGTAGTAATTTGGCCTAAATTAATGTAACAAAAGAAATTTTGAAAAATGAAATTTGAAAAAGTTTTTCTAAGAACAACTTAAAAATTTAGTGAAAAACCCTCAGATTTTCCTCAAGGGATGATCCGATCGGGACGCAAAGGGTGTCGAAAGATGCGCCTTAAAAAGTTCTGGATACTATCCGAAGAAAGCAAATCTGTAGGTTATACTAGAAAAAAGTTATGGAATTAAAACAACTATTATTGAAGTAAATTAAAACAAAATGGCGTCAGATAGAATTATACGCTATCAGAAACGAAACTATTGTAATCTAAAGAGATGGGGTCACACAAAAGCAAAAGAAAATATCGAAAGAACCGGGACTTAGAAGCGATTCAAGTAGTTTTTAGTCTTATTTTACTTAAGTTTAACAACGCTTAGGTAAACTTTTTAGTTCCTATTTTTACCGTTTTTCGCAAATAACTCGACGAGGGATGAAGCTATCGAGACGATAGAGGTATCAAAACGTGCGTCTAGTTAATACCTATCTGACGAGATAGAAAGAAAATTGAAAAATTAGAAAATGAAAAATTTTCTTTAACAAAAACTGGTTTTTTACTATTTAAACTACAATATCACCCTAAGGGATGAACCGATAGGGGATGATATGGGTGTCAAAAGATTCGTAGTAATTTGGCCTAAATTAATGTAACAAAAGAAATTTTGAAAAATGAAATTTGAAAAAGTTTTTCTAAGAACAACTTAAAAATTTAGTGAAAAACCCTCAGATTTTCCTCAAGGGATGATCCGATCGGGACGCAAAGGGTGTCGAAAGATGCGCCTTAAAAAGTTCTGGATACTATCCGAAGAAAGCAAATCTGTAGGTTATACTAGAAAAAAGTTATGGAATTAAAACAACTATTATTGAAGTAAATTAAAACAAAATGGCGTCAGATAGAATTATACGCTATCAGAAACGAAACTATTGTAATCTAAAGAGATGGGGTCACACAAAAGCAAAAGAAAATATCGAAAGAACCGGGACTTAGAAGCGATTCAAGTAGTTTTTAGTCTTATTTTACTTAAGTTTAACAACGCTTAGGTAAACTTTTTAGTTCCTATTTTTACCGTTTTTCGCAAATAACTCGACGAGGGATGAAGCTATCG
The DNA here is from genome assembly GCA_963555665.1 of Dircenna loreta. Lineage (NCBI taxonomy): Eukaryota > Metazoa > Arthropoda > Insecta > Lepidoptera > Nymphalidae > Dircenna > Dircenna loreta. Next base: position 82,933 of record OY743098.1, on the reverse strand, counting down.
AGACGATAGAGGTATCAAAACGTGCGTCTAGTTAATACCTATCTGACGAGATAGAAAGAAAATTGAAAAATTAGAAAATGAAAAATTTTCTTTAACAAAAACTGGTTTTTTACTATTTAAACTACAATATCACCCTAAGGGATGAACCGATAGGGGATGATATGGGTGTCAAAAGATTCGTAGTAATTTGGCCTAAATTAATGTAACAAAAGAAATTTTGAAAAATGAAATTTGAAAAAGTTTTTCTAAGAACAACTTAAAAATTTAGTGAAAAACCCTCAGATTTTCCTCAAGGGATGATCCGATCGGGACGCAAAGGGTGTCGAAAGATGCGCCTTAAAAAGTTCTGGATACTATCCGAAGAAAGCAAATCTGTAGGTTATACTAGAAAAAAGTTATGGAATTAAAACAACTATTATTGAAGTAAATTAAAACAAAATGGCGTCAGATAGAATTATACGCTATCAGAAACGAAACTATTGTAATCTAAAGAGATGGGGTCACACAAAAGCAAAAGAAAATATCGAAAGAACCGGGACTTAGAAGCGATTCAAGTAGTTTTTAGTCTTATTTTACTTAAGTTTAACAACGCTTAGGTAAACTTTTTAGTTCCTATTTTTACCGTTTTTCGCAAATAACTCGACGAGGGATGAAGCTATCGAGACGATAGAGGTATCAAAACGTGCGTCTAGTTAATACCTATCTGACGAGATAGAAAGAAAATTGAAAAATTAGAAAATGAAAAATTTTCTTTAACAAAAACTGGTTTTTTACTATTTAAACTACAATATCACCCTAAGGGATGAACCGATAGGGGATGATATGGGTGTCAAAAGATTCGTAGTAATTTGGCCTAAATTAATGTAACAAAAGAAATTTTGAAAAATGAAATTTGAAAAAGTTTTTCTAAGAACAACTTAAAAATTTAGTGAAAAACCCTCAGATTTTCCTCAAGGGATGATCCGATCGGGACGCAAAGGGTGTCGAAAGATGCGCCTTAAAAAGTTCTGGATACTATCCGAAGAAAGCAAATCTGTAGGTTATACTAGAAAAAAGTTATGGAATTAAAACAACTATTATTGAAGTAAATTAAAACAAAATGGCGTCAGATAGAATTATACGCTATCAGAAACGAAACTATTGTAATCTAAAGAGATGGGGTCACACAAAAGCAAAAGAAAATATCGAAAGAACCGGGACTTAGAAGCGATTCAAGTAGTTTTTAGTCTTATTTTACTTAAGTTTAACAACGCTTAGGTAAACTTTTTAGTTCCTATTTTTACCGTTTTTCGCAAATAACTCGACGAGGGATGAAGCTATCGAGACGATAGAGGTATCAAAACGTGCGTCTAGTTAATACCTATCTGACGAGATAGAAAGAAAATTGAAAAATTAGAAAATGAAAAATTTTCTTTAACAAAAACTGGTTTTTTACTATTTAAACTACAATATCACCCTAAGGGATGAACCGATAGGGGATGATATGGGTGTCAAAAGATTCGTAGTAATTTGGCCTAAATTAATGTAACAAAAGAAATTTTGAAAAATGAAATTTGAAAAAGTTTTTCTAAGAACAACTTAAAAATTTAGTGAAAAACCCTCAGATTTTCCTCAAGGGATGATCCGATCGGGACGCAAAGGGTGTCGAAAGATGCGCCTTAAAAAGTTCTGGATACTATCCGAAGAAAGCAAATCTGTAGGTTATACTAGAAAAAAGTTATGGAATTAAAACAACTATTATTGAAGTAAATTAAAACAAAATGGCGTCAGATAGAATTATACGCTATCAGAAACGAAACTATTGTAATCTAAAGAGATGGGGTCACACAAAAGCAAAAGAAAATATCGAAAGAACCGGGACTTAGAAGCGATTCAAGTAGTTTTTAGTCTTATTTTACTTAAGTTTAACAACGCTTAGGTAAACTTTTTAGTTCCTATTTTTACCGTTTTTCGCAAATAACTCGACGAGGGATGAAGCTATCGAGACGATAGAGGTATCAAAACGTGCGTCTAGTTAATACCTATCTGACGAGATAGAAAGAAAATTGAAAAATTAGAAAATGAAAAATTTTCTTTAACAAAAACTGGTTTTTTACTATTTAAACTACAATATCACCCTAAGGGATGAACCGATAGGGGATGATATGGGTGTCAAAAGATTCGTAGTAATTTGGCCTAAATTAATGTAACAAAAGAAATTTTGAAAAATGAAATTTGAAAAAGTTTTTCTAAGAACAACTTAAAAATTTAGTGAAAAACCCTCAGATTTTCCTCAAGGGATGATCCGATCGGGACGCAAAGGGTGTCGAAAGATGCGCCTTAAAAAGTTCTGGATACTATCCGAAGAAAGCAAATCTGTAGGTTATACTAGAAAAAAGTTATGGAATTAAAACAACTATTATTGAAGTAAATTAAAACAAAATGGCGTCAGATAGAATTATACGCTATCAGAAACGAAACTATTGTAATCTAAAGAGATGGGGTCACACAAAAGCAAAAGAAAATATCGAAAGAACCGGGACTTAGAAGCGATTCAAGTAGTTTTTAGTCTTATTTTACTTAAGTTTAACAACGCTTAGGTAAACTTTTTAGTTCCTATTTTTACCGTTTTTCGCAAATAACTCGACGAGGGATGAAGCTATCGAGACGATAGAGGTATCAAAACGTGCGTCTAGTTAATACCTATCTGACGAGATAGAAAGAAAATTGAAAAATTAGAAAATGAAAAATTTTCTTTAACAAAAACTGGTTTTTTACTATTTAAACTACAATATCACCCTAAGGGATGAACCGATAGGGGATGATATGGGTGTCAAAAGATTCGTAGTAATTTGGCCTAAATTAATGTAACAAAAGAAATTTTGAAAAATGAAATTTGAAAAAGTTTTTCTAAGAACAACTTAAAAATTTAGTGAAAAACCCTCAGATTTTCCTCAAGGGATGATCCGATCGGGACGCAAAGGGTGTCGAAAGATGCGCCTTAAAAAGTTCTGGATACTATCCGAAGAAAGCAAATCTGTAGGTTATACTAGAAAAAAGTTATGGAATTAAAACAACTATTATTGAAGTAAATTAAAACAAAATGGCGTCAGATAGAATTATACGCTATCAGAAACGAAACTATTGTAATCTAAAGAGATGGGGTCACACAAAAGCAAAAGAAAATATCGAAAGAACCGGGACTTAGAAGCGATTCAAGTAGTTTTTAGTCTTATTTTACTTAAGTTTAACAACGCTTAGGTAAACTTTTTAGTTCCTATTTTTACCGTTTTTCGCAAATAACTCGACGAGGGATGAAGCTATCGAGACGATAGAGGTATCAAAACGTGCGTCTAGTTAATACCTATCTGACGAGATAGAAAGAAAATTGAAAAATTAGAAAATGAAAAATTTTCTTTAACAAAAACTGGTTTTTTACTATTTAAACTACAATATCACCCTAAGGGATGAACCGATAGGGGATGATATGGGTGTCAAAAGATTCGTAGTAATTTGGCCTAAATTAATGTAACAAAAGAAATTTTGAAAAATGAAATTTGAAAAAGTTTTTCTAAGAACAACTTAAAAATTTAGTGAAAAACCCTCAGATTTTCCTCAAGGGATGATCCGATCGGGACGCAAAGGGTGTCGAAAGATGCGCCTTAAAAAGTTCTGGATACTATCCGAAGAAAGCAAATCTGTAGGTTATACTAGAAAAAAGTTATGGAATTAAAACAACTATTATTGAAGTAAATTAAAACAAAATGGCGTCAGATAGAATTATACGCTATCAGAAACGAAACTATTGTAATCTAAAGAGATGGGGTCACACAAAAGCAAAAGAAAATATCGAAAGAACCGGGACTTAGAAGCGATTCAAGTAGTTTTTAGTCTTATTTTACTTAAGTTTAACAACGCTTAGGTAAACTTTTTAGTTCCTATTTTTACCGTTTTTCGCAAATAACTCGACGAGGGATGAAGCTATCGAGACGATAGAGGTATCAAAACGTGCGTCTAGTTAATACCTATCTGACGAGATAGAAAGAAAATTGAAAAATTAGAAAATGAAAAATTTTCTTTAACAAAAACTGGTTTTTTACTATTTAAACTACAATATCACCCTAAGGGATGAACCGATAGGGGATGATATGGGTGTCAAAAGATTCGTAGTAATTTGGCCTAAATTAATGTAACAAAAGAAATTTTGAAAAATGAAATTTGAAAAAGTTTTTCTAAGAACAACTTAAAAATTTAGTGAAAAACCCTCAGATTTTCCTCAAGGGATGATCCGATCGGGACGCAAAGGGTGTCGAAAGATGCGCCTTAAAAAGTTCTGGATACTATCCGAAGAAAGCAAATCTGTAGGTTATACTAGAAAAAAGTTATGGAATTAAAACAACTATTATTGAAGTAAATTAAAACAAAATGGCGTCAGATAGAATTATACGCTATCAGAAACGAAACTATTGTAATCTAAAGAGATGGGGTCACACAAAAGCAAAAGAAAATATCGAAAGAACCGGGACTTAGAAGCGATTCAAGTAGTTTTTAGTCTTATTTTACTTAAGTTTAACAACGCTTAGGTAAACTTTTTAGTTCCTATTTTTACCGTTTTTCGCAAATAACTCGACGAGGGATGAAGCTATCGAGACGATAGAGGTATCAAAACGTGCGTCTAGTTAATACCTATCTGACGAGATAGAAAGAAAATTGAAAAATTAGAAAATGAAAAATTTTCTTTAACAAAAACTGGTTTTTTACTATTTAAACTACAATATCACCCTAAGGGATGAACCGATAGGGGATGATATGGGTGTCAAAAGATTCGTAGTAATTTGGCCTAAATTAATGTAACAAAAGAAATTTTGAAAAATGAAATTTGAAAAAGTTTTTCTAAGAACAACTTAAAAATTTAGTGAAAAACCCTCAGATTTTCCTCAAGGGATGATCCGATCGGGACGCAAAGGGTGTCGAAAGATGCGCCTTAAAAAGTTCTGGATACTATCCGAAGAAAGCAAATCTGTAGGTTATACTAGAAAAAAGTTATGGAATTAAAACAACTATTATTGAAGTAAATTAAAACAAAATGGCGTCAGATAGAATTATACGCTATCAGAAACGAAACTATTGTAATCTAAAGAGATGGGGTCACACAAAAGCAAAAGAAAATATCGAAAGAACCGGGACTTAGAAGCGATTCAAGTAGTTTTTAGTCTTATTTTACTTAAGTTTAACAACGCTTAGGTAAACTTTTTAGTTCCTATTTTTACCGTTTTTCGCAAATAACTCGACGAGGGATGAAGCTATCGAGACGATAGAGGTATCAAAACGTGCGTCTAGTTAATACCTATCTGACGAGATAGAAAGAAAATTGAAAAATTAGAAAATGAAAAATTTTCTTTAACAAAAACTGGTTTTTTACTATTTAAACTACAATATCACCCTAAGGGATGAACCGATAGGGGATGATATGGGTGTCAAAAGATTCGTAGTAATTTGGCCTAAATTAATGTAACAAAAGAAATTTTGAAAAATGAAATTTGAAAAAGTTTTTCTAAGAACAACTTAAAAATTTAGTGAAAAACCCTCAGATTTTCCTCAAGGGATGATCCGATCGGGACGCAAAGGGTGTCGAAAGATGCGCCTTAAAAAGTTCTGGATACTATCCGAAGAAAGCAAATCTGTAGGTTATACTAGAAAAAAGTTATGGAATTAAAACAACTATTATTGAAGTAAATTAAAACAAAATGGCGTCAGATAGAATTATACGCTATCAGAAACGAAACTATTGTAATCTAAAGAGATGGGGTCACACAAAAGCAAAAGAAAATATCGAAAGAACCGGGACTTAGAAGCGATTCAAGTAGTTTTTAGTCTTGGGTTAGGTTAGGTTAGGTTAGGTTAGGTTAGGTTAGGTTAGGTTAGGTTAGGTTAGGTTAGGTTAGGTTAGGTTAGGTTAGGTTAGGTTAGGTTAGGTTAGGTTAGGTTAGGTTTTTTTTTTTTTTTTTTTTTTTTTGGGCAGGTGGGGGAAATCCTCATGGACACCTGGGGAGGAGCCCCAGGTAGTGCCGGACTCTTACCGGCTAAAACCCACCACCTGTTTCTAGGCACCCCTGCCATTGGCAAGGACTTGATCAAGCGGGTCACTTGTGCCAACTTGCGTTTTAGGGTGCGTTGAGGCGATAAGCGCCTACGGGTAATATGACAGTTGTTCTTATGTCTAGTATTGTATTTAGGTTACATATTTGGAATTTTACTTATATTTACACGATTATTGTTATTTACACGATACATCTTATACCTACCTTACTGTCTACTGGTTAACTATTCTAATGTTTACTGCGTTTTATTCTTAACTATTTACTATTCTTATTTCTACGAGTATTTATATGACAAATGATATATACCTATGATATACTATCGTCATATTTTACTTAGTCTATCTTATTTCTATTATTTACTTCTTTAACTATTACTACGCAATATTCTAAAAATGACTTTCTGTATTTCTTACTTGCTATTATTAATGGTAGATTTTTTAAACTTAAGCTAATGTCTATTTTTTGTTCTAGTTCCATTCTACGGCGGGAGAACATTGGGCAGGCAACGAGAAGATGGGGTACCGTCTCCTCGACACCGGGCTCGCAGGCGCATGATGGGTTCTCCTTACACTTAAATCGGTGTAAGTATGAAGAGAACCCACCATGCCCTGTCAGGATCTGTGTGATGTGGTTGGTGATCTCTATCCTTCGGACAATGCCGTACGCCTCAGCAGCATCGGGGAGGAAGAGCTTGGTTGTTCCGGCTGTGGTCTCGGATCTGTACCTCCTGTCCCACTCCTCAATGGTGTCCAAGCGTATACTACGCTTGACGAATGAGACAGGGCACAGATCATAGTCCGGTTTCCTCTTCGACCCCAAGGCAGCCTCCTTGGCCAGAAAATCCGCTCTCTCGTTCCCCTCTAAACCCGCATGAGCTTTGATCCAGAAGAGGGAGACGCGCTTATTTTGGGCTTGACACCGTCTGAACACCTCTCTGGACTCAGATGCAAGCGGGTGAGGACAGGCTGGATTTGCCACGGTTTGGAGAGCCGCCATGGAGTCACTGAAAATTCCGAACGTGGTCTGCTTGCTCTGAAGGGCCTCTTTCAACGCTCTGCAAAGAGCGAGGAGTTCGGCCTGATAGACGGTACAGTATGGGGAGAGGGAAAGCTTGAGGGCCTTGGTTTCGACGTTGCTATTCCACACGGATAGCGCTGCGCCAACCTTGCCCTCAATCTTACTTCCATCCGTGAAGATCCGCACATTGAAGTGCCTGCAGTCTTCGTACTGTACATCGTCCACCAGGTTTGTGAACTCCAGCTCCTCGTGTTCTGATGGGTGAGGCGCCTCGGTCGCTGGAGACATTCGCTCTATCTCCCTGTCTCCCAACACTGGATGATTCACCCCCTTCTTGGCCTTATACAAAGAGGCCACCTCACGGACTCGGAGGTCGAGAGGGAGTATACCAGCCAGTATCAGCGCCGAGTTTAGGGAGACCGTACGATATGCCCTACACAGCTTTTGGGCAAAGCCACGTTGGACCACGCTCAGTTGTTTTCTGACCCCAAGCTTGTCAGCTGCCGGTGCCCACGCACTAGCGGCGTACAATATTGTCGGCTCGACTGCGGCTACATAAATGGTCCTTATGACCTCGGGGTTGAGACCCCAACTGACCTTCGCTGTCCTAGAGAGCTGTTTGTAAATTACCAATGCCTTTTTACAGGCATTGGTCACGTGTGTGTTGAAGGTCAGTTTGTGATCCACGGTCACTCCCAAGATCTTAATCGCGTCGGACATAGCTATCGCGACACCTCCCATGCTCAGACGTGGTGCATCAAATTTTAGTCTCCGCGTTATCACCATCGCACACGTTTTGTGCGGTGCGAATTTCAACTTGGATCTGATGCCCCACGCCCGAACACGCTCGAGGGTTTCGTTTGCCTCCAGAGATATTGAGAGCCCCGTCTCCCCGTCAAAAACCAACACCACATCGTCGGCGAAGGCCTGACAGTAGATGTTGAGCCTGTCAAGCATTTTCAGGAGTGGGTCGAGCAGTAAGTTCCAGAGGATGGGTCCACCAATGGAACCCTGGACGCATCCCTTGGACGTGGGTCGAACAACCTCCTCCCCAGCGTACCTTAACGCAACCGATCTGTCCCTGAGGTAGCTGTCCATCACTCGCCTCAAGTTGCCGGGACACTTTTCCTCTGCCAGTCGGACTCTTATGGCCGGCCACCACGCACTATCGAAAGCTCCCTCTATATCCAGAGACACAAGCGTGACAATTCGCTTTTTGTCAAGTTTGCTACGGATGTGTGTCATTAGGGTATAGAGAGAGTCCTCGGTGCTCCGCTGTGGCATGAATCCGTACTGGCGAGTACTAATACCTGGAAGAAGGTGGAACTTAAGGCGAGCAACTAACATTTTTTCAAATACCTTGCCCAGCACGGGCAAAAGACCAATAGGCCTGTAGGACTTGGGCACGGTATATGAGTCTTTCCCTGGCTTCCTCAAGGCGATCACGGTGGCCCTCTTCCACTCCTTCGGGAAGTATTCCAAGGACAGGCATTTATTTAATAAGGCCAGGAAGAAGACTGGGTCATTGTTGATGACCCGCACGCAAATATCCGGTGAAAAGCCGTCAGCTCCCGGGGCTTTCTTTGGATTGAAGGACTTTGCCGCGATTTGTAGTTCGCAGAGGGTGAACATCGGATCGCATGTTACATCATGAGTCCGAATGTTCACTCTGTCGGCCAGTTGACGCACGTGGCGATGATCTTCGTTATCGTCCTCCAATCCGTCTTCCGGGTAGAAAGTTTCGGCTAACAGCTTTGCCGATTCTTTGCCACTCAACGTTTTGCCTTCGCTTTGCAGCGGTTGGTCTTCTTCCCTCTGTGCCGTTCTGCTCATGACCCTGTAGACACCCTCCCAAACACCTTCCCGATATTGCCTTCCACAAAACTCCTTCCAGCTCTGAGTCTGTGCCTTTACGACCGCGGCCTCATACTTCTCCTTCTCATCCAGGTACAACCGGACCACCATCCCTCTTCGGACCGGCGCTGCGTTCCGGATCCTGCGTCTCCTGGTGTTGAGCAGCCTCTTGTGTTCGGCGAGTTCTCTGGACCACCACGGCATCGTAAGTACTTCCTTATTAAGTTTTATAGGTATGCATTGAGCGCATGTTTCTGTAATGGCTGTGGTAAATGCGTTCACCACAGCGTCTATTTCATTTTTAGTTTTGATGTTTTGTATGTGTTGTGTATTTAATTTTGTATTTAGCCTAATTTGAGTCAGTTTCTCACAAAACTTTCCCCAATTTGCTTTCCGCGTATTATATTTCCGTGTCGATCTAGTAATGTGCTGCCCTTTAGATTTTAAAAGATTGATGCCAAAAATTATGCCGTTGTGGTCCGAACTCGTGAGGCCCTCTTCTACTCGCCAGCTATTAACCAGGGTCAGCAGGTCGGCCGAACAGGCCGTGATATCCACGTGGCTGGTGTACCTCGTCCCTCCTCTGATGCAGTCGTAGGTTGGTATGGTCCCGGTGTTCAAAATCTGGAGTGTCAGCTCCTCCAGCGCACCGCATATTTGCTCCCCTCTCGAGTCCTCTGTCGGGCTACCCCACCAGATGCTCTTCGCGTTTGCGTCACCTCCAATGAGAAGCCTACTCAGCCCCATTCGTCGCTCTATCCTCCTCATGTGATCGAGGTACCTATCTAAGGGTTTGTTGGGCTCAAAATAGAAGGACACTAGGGTGATGGTCCAGGCTCTTGTTCGAATCCTCACCACTACGATGTTCTTAGTGGTGAGTTCTGGGCACTGTATGACATCGAGGTCATCGTCGAATACGACTATTGCCGCCTTCACAGTGCCCTTCTCTACATCAGAGTCCTGGAAGATACGTACACCCCGGTGGCTTCTCATCCTCTGTATAGCCCCCACATAGGGTTCTTGGATAAGAGCGACGGAGAGTTTTCGCTTCTCGGCTTCTAGAAGCAGCTCGTCGGTAGCAAGCTTGCATCTTTGGAGGTTCGCTTGTGCTATTACATACTGGTGGGTGCTCGCCGGGACGACCTTAGCAGTATGCGACTGAGGCTCGGGCCAGTACGTCCCATTTCTTTCTGATTGGGCATTCACTGCTAAAGCTGTTGTGAGCACATCCAGTCAGCTTAGCCCGAGTGCAGTTCCTGCAGGCGGGCTCGATGCCGGTCATCATGTCGGGACAGTCCACTCTGAGGTGCGGGCCGCCGCAGTGACTGCAAAGATCAACAGACTCTTTGCAGATTCGCCGGCCGTGCCCGTACCCCAGGCAACGGGTGCACTGCACGAGGGGAGACTGGTCTTCCACGGTCACTCTCTGAAGGTCGATTCGGAGCTTTGCTATGTCGATAGCCCTTCTCCAGATCGCCGGCGAGACACTGAGAATGATGTGGCCGTTGTGGGGATTTCGAGCTTTCCTCCTGTACTTGACTGCAACCCTGGCGTCCCCCTCCCCGAGACCATGAAAAACATCCCGATTCTGATTCTTGAGGGCTCGGAGTACTTCTTCGTCACTGTGCACCAGCAGGACGTCCTTAAGAATCAGAAGCGGGTCCTTGTTCTTCACTTCTTCCACCACGAGTCCGCCAGCGGTAGACAGTTTTTCCCTTAGCTTTTTTCTTTCCTCTGTTGAGTTACACCCCACAACGACTTTTCTGTCTCTAGCCTTACGGACTTTCTCCACCTGTATCCAGCCCTCCTTTGCGTCCACGACTTTCCGAATTTTCTCAAGGACTTCGTCACCGGTTTCGGTTTCGACGGTCGAGGAGACAACGACGGAATGAAGCGCGGCTGGCCTGGTGTCCGGTTTTACGGTCCGGCATGCCGACGCTACTGTAGCGTATGTCGCTCCTTCAACGGCCTCTCTTTGTCGGTCGACGGCGTCCCTGAGACTGTCCAACTTCTTATTCTGTTCGTGGAGCAGCCTTGTGTGCTCTTCCATTTTGGCCATTATTTGGCTGTCGTCCCGGGATATTCTGTCTACGCACACAGGGATTGGAGGGGGGGATGATGATGTCAGCTGGGTCGCATCCACTTTTCCTTTCTCCAGTTCACATTCCTTAACCAGACAGTACATACGCTCGATAGCCTGCGTGACGTCAATTCGAATTTCGGTCTTCAGGTTCCTTGCGGTGCCTAAGGATGTTTTTGCCTTGACAAGACAGGCTCTGGCTTCTGAGGTGCGACTGGCGTACGTTGCGACTGTCGGTGGGCTCCTAAGCGCATCGACTGACTTTCGCCTGGAGACAATGGAGGAGGTTCTTGGGGCTTCCACCGAGGGCCGACGTGTCTTACCTTCCTGGGAGGTGGAGGGCTTGTATTTGGTTGGGGCCGCCGGGGCCTTCGCTGTGCGTATAGATGTGGGCGGAGATGTTAAAACCGCTTGTTCTGGTTTTCCAGACTCCCACTCTCCGATGCTGCGCCTAACGCTTGTGGTCGGCTTCGGACTTACGTTCTGAAAGTCGTTTGTTGTCGACAAGGGGTCTGTTTCAAGATTTTTCTTGGCAGGGGTCCTATAACCGAACATCTTTGGGTCGGTGTGTCAGAGCGTAGAATGTCAGGAAAAATAGATATTTAAAAAAATAAATTGTCGGGAAGTAAAGGAAATATGTGTAATTAAAGCCGATTGAGGTATAAAAAAGTTATACCCAAGTGTATATTTCTGCTTCCCAGAAGCTGGTCAATAATAAATTAAAATAATAAAAAATTGACAAAAAATGTTCTTTCCTATCCTTGGTTATCACTATAGGGCGGGTGGGAGGGCACTGTCGTAACCGTTTTTCACAAATAACTCGACGAGGGATGAAGCTAACGAGACGTTCGAGGTGTCCAAATGTGCGTCTCGTTGAGATCTATCTGACGAGATAGAATGAAATTTGAAAAATTTGAAAATGGAAATTTTCCGGAAGGAAAATTGAAATTTTGCTGTTTAAACTATAATATCACCCTAAGGGATGAACCGATAGGGGATAATATAGGTGTCAAAAAATTTGTATTAATTTGGTCTAAATGATTGTAATAAAAGAAATTTTGAAAAATGAAAACTGAAAAAGTTTTCCTAAGAAAAACTTAAAAATTTAATAACAAACCCTTAGATTTTCCACAAGGGATGATCCGATAGGAACGCAAGGGGTGTCGAAAGATGCGCCTTGATTAGTTCTGGATTTTATCCTAAGAGAGAAAATCTGTAGGTTATACAACAAAAAAGTTATTAAATAAAAACACGAAATTTATTAAACAAAATAAAACAAAATGGCGTCAGATAAATTAATACGCTTCCAGAGCGAGTCTCCTATAGTCAGGGAAGATGAAATGCCGCGAAAGGGATAATAATACAAGAAAAAACAATGACTTAGCGTCTATTCGCGTAGTTTTAAGAACGGTTAGGTTAGGTTAGGTTAGGTTAGGTTTTTTTTTTTTTTTTTTTTTTTATTTATTTATTTATCGTTCACCTGCGGCTACAATGCTGCAGACCTTATGTATCTAGGACGACTCTCAACATACGAGTCGTCTTAATATGTTTTCTAACTTAGATTTTCATTTTTCTATTATTTATACAATACAACAATTTTTAAAAACTACTTTTGAAAAAACAGTACAACAATTTTTATACATACTTTTAAACAATACAACAAGTTTTTGTTTTACTCTTATACAATACAACAATTTTTATACTTACTTTTAAAAGAATACAACGGTTTTTATACATACTTTTATATAATGCAACAATTTTTAAAAACATACTTTTAAAACAATACAACAATTTTTATATATACTTTTAAACAATACAACACAACACAAAAATTTCTAATTATACTTTTATACAATACAACATTTTTTATACATACTTTTATATAATGCAACAATTTTTAAAACATACTTTTAAAAAAAAAACAATAGAACAATTTTTATATATACTTTTAAACAATAGAACAATTTCTAATTATACTCTTATACAATACAACAATTTTTATATATACTTTTATACAATACAACAATTTTTATACTTACTTTTAAACAATACAACAGCTTTATACTTACTTTTAAAAACAATACAACAATTCTTATACATACTTTTAAACAATGTAACAATTTTTTTTTTTTTTTTTTTTTTTTTTTTTTTTTTTTTTTTTTTTTTTTTTTTTTTTTTTTTTTTTTTTTTTTTTTTTTTTTTTTTTTTTTTTAAAACATACGTTTAAAACAATACAACAATTCTTATACATACTTTTAAACAATACAACAATTTTTATACTATATTTAAAACAATACTGTAATTTTTATACATACTTTTAAAACAATACAACAATTTTTATACATACTTTTATACTATAAAATAATTTTAAACATACTTTTAAACAATACAGAAATTTTTATACATACTTTTAAACGATACAAGAATTTTTAATTATACTTTTATGCAATACAACAATTTTTTATACATACTTTTATGCTATAAAGTAATTTTAAACATACTTTTAAACAATACAACAATTTTTATACTATATTTAAAACAATACTGCAATTTTTTAAAACATACTTTTAAAACAATACAACAATTTTTATACATACTTTTAAAACAATACAACAATTTTTAATTATACTTTTATGCAATACAAAAATTTTTATACATACTTTTATACTATAGAATAATTTTAATATACTTTTAAACAATACAGAAATTTTTATACATACTTTTAGACGATACAACAATTTCTAATTATACTTTTATACAATACAACAATTTTTATACATACTTTTATACTATAAAATAATTTTAAACATACTTTTATTATACAATACAGAAATTTTTATACATACTTTTAACCGATACAAAAATTCTTAATTATACTTTTATGCAATACAACAATTTTTACACATACTTTTATTCTATAAAATAATGTTTAACATACTTTAAACAATACAAAAATTTCTAATTATACTTTTATACAATACAATAATTTTTAAGCATATTTTTATACTATAAAATAATTTTAAAACATACTTTAAACGATACAACAATTTTCATACATACTTTTAAAAGATATAACAATTTTTATACATACTTTTATACGATAAAATAATTTTATATATATTTTTATACAATACAACTATTTACATACATACTTTTATATTATACAATATTTTGCAAACGTATATTTCTTAGTCTGTGTTATTCCTTTAAATCACTTTCTTCAAGACTTCCGTACAGTATATTAAAAATGTTAGTCTAGATTGTCCCTGCATGATATCTTGTAATTTTTCTATGTTTATTTGTGTGCCAATTTCTTGTTCTGTTTCTGTTTTATTTTGTTTCAAATCTGTATTCCACTAACGTAGGGTTCTTGAATGAGTGTGATCGCTGCTTTTCTTTTCGTTGCTTCCAGTATCGATTCTTCCGTGGCTAATTTTTTCTCTGGAGATTAGCTTGAAGGATTAGGTGTCTGGTTTTGCCGCCCGGGGCGCCCTTAGCAATAACTCACCGAGGACCTCGCTATGGCATCCCACCTTTTCCTAACGGGGCAAGAGTCACTAAATGCGTTGTGCGCCACCTGTTCATGTTTGGCGCTTGTACAGTTCCTACATGAGGGTTCCGAACCGGCAGCCCATTTTGGGCAATCCGCTCGCATGTGGGAACCTCCACAGTGGCTGCACAGGTCAGCCGGTTCTTTGCAGAACCGTCTGCCATGCCCGTATCCGAGACAGCGGGTGCACTGCACTAGTGGCGACTGATCTTCCGCTTTAACTCTTTGGAGGTCTATGTGGATATAGCCCAGTGACATAACCCTCTGCCACACCGTTGGTGAAACCGAGACTACCACATGGCACGTGTGGGGGTTTCTTGCTTTACGCCTGTATTTAATTTCAAGGTTGCATTCTCCTTCGTCGAGTCCGCTAAGAACCCCACTGTTCTGATTCTTGATCGCCTTAACAATGTCTTCATCGGTGTTTACCACCAGCACATTTCTTAGAATCAGAAGTGGGTTTTTGTTCCTGGCCTCCTCGACTCTGAGTCCTATCGCTCTTTCCTCGAGGCGTGTCTTAACCTTGTCCCTCTCTTCCTTGCTATCAAAACCCATTATGACCTTGCCTTCTTTCGCTTTCCTCACTCTTTCTACCTTCACCCATCCCTCTTTCGCTTCAACAGCCTTCCTTACCTGCTCCAATACTTCATCTCCTGTTTCCGTGCCCTGCTTTGACGATACGACGACTGAGTGCAGTGCGCTTCGTCTCAACTGCGAACCGCTAGCGCCGTTAGTGCCGTTCATCGTTACGCTCGCGTATGTTTTAACCTGACTAAGGTAGTCCTTATGTTCTTCCATTTGTGTTTTTAATTTCTCCATTTTTTCGTTATTTTCCGTCAGTAGCTTTGTGTGCGTCTCTATTTGGTGCCTGAGATTTTTTAGGTCCGCGTTTGTGACTTGGTCGACTACGAAAGTTAGGTCAGTTGGCCTGGCTACAGCCTCCGCTACTTCAACCTCTGACGCCCTAGGTCCCAATTTTTCTATACATTGGGAGTCTTTATCCGCCTCCTTAACCAGTTGATAGAGGCGGTCTAGTACCCCCGAGACGGCTGTTTTGATCTCCGTTTTAATGTTGCGGGAGTTATTCAGGTGTAGCTTACCTTTTGAAAGGCAAGCCCTAGCTTCCGCGACGCGATTTGGGTAGCGTGGTTCCTCAGGAGGGGTGCGGTCAATAACCGGTGGTCTGCGTGTGGTCATTGCCTTTGGCCGATGCGTTGTATCCGATACTGGTTTGACAGAATCGGCTTGCGTCTGGCTTGCAGGAGGAGACACGGTCGGTGGGCTGGCAGATTCCAATTCTGCTTCTATACTACGCCTCACATTTGATGTTCCCGTTTTAGCGGGAGATCCGGTTGTGTCTCCTTGTTTGGATGGTGTGCGAGTAATTCTAAACATGTCGGAGGTGTGTATCAGTCAACTAATAAGATTTGTTTTGTTGTGGCTTAATAGAATCAAAGAACAATGAAGAAAGTTAGTATACAAATAATTTTAAAAAGGTATAGTTTTGTTCAATATTTCAGCAGCTGGGTATATAAAAGTCGTATCCAAGTGTATATTTCTGAATGTCAAGGTGGGCTCTATAAAATAAGCAAATAAAAAATTTTTCGCCAAAAATTAACTTCCGTATTCTGGTTATCCCTATAGGGCGGGTGGGCGGGCAATTTCAAAACCGTTTTTCGCGAATAACTCGGCGAGGGATGAAGCTAACGAGACGATAGAGGTGTCAAAAGGTGCGTCTGATTAATACCTATCTGACGAGATAGAAAGAAAATCGAAAAATTTGAAAATGAAAAATTTTCCTTAAGAAAAACTGGTTTTTTACTGTTTAAACCACAATATCACCCTAAGGGATGAACCGATGGGGATGATATGGGTGTCAAAAGATTTGTGATAATCTGATCTAAACGAATATACTAAAAGAAATTTTGAAAATTGAAATTTGAAAAAGTTTTCCGAACAAAAACTTAAAAATTTAATGAAAAACCCTCAGATTTTCCTCAAGGGATGATCCGATAGGGACGCAAGGGGTGTCAAAAGATGCGCCTCGATTAGTTCTGGATATTATCCGAAGAAAGCAAATCTGTAGGTTATACTATAAAAAAGTTATGGAATTGAAACAACAATTATTTAATTAAATTAAAACAAAATGGCGTCAGATAGAATTATACGCAATCAGAAACGAAACTATTGTAATCTAGAGAGATGGGGTCACACAAAAGCAAAAGAAAATATCGAAAGAACCGGGACTTAGAAGCGATTCAAGTAATTTTTAGTCTTATTTTACTTAAGTTTAACAACGCTTAGGTAAACTTTTTAGTTCCAATTTTTACCGTTTTTCGCGAATAACTCGGCGAGGGATGAAACTATCGAGACGATAGAGGTGTCAAAAGGTGCGTCTGATTAATACCTATCTGACGAGATAGAAAGAAAATCGAAAAATTTGAAAATGAAAAATTTTCCTTAAGAAAAACTGGTTTTTTACTGTTTAAACCACAATATCACCCTAAGGGATGAACCGATGGGGATGATATGGGTGTCAAAAGATTTGTGATAATCTGATCTAAACGAATATACTAAAAGAAATTTTGAAAATTGAAATTTGAAAAAGTTTTCCGAACAAAAACTTAAAAATTTAATGAAAAACCCTCAGATTTTCCTCAAGGGATGATCCGATAGGGACGCAAGGGGTGTCAAAAGATGCGCCTCGATTAGTTCTGGATATTATCCGAAGAAAGCAAATCTGTAGGTTATACTATAAAAAAGTTATGGAATTGAAACAACAATTATTTAATTAAATTAAAACAAAATGGCGTCAGATAGAATTATACGCAATCAGAAACGAAACTATTGTAATCTAGAGAGATGGGGTCACACAAAAGCAAAAGAAAATATCGAAAGAACCGGGACTTAGAAGCGATTCAAGTAATTTTTAGTCTTATTTTACTTAAGTTTAACAACGCTTAGGTAAACTTTTTAGTTCCAATTTTTACCGTTTTTCGCGAATAACTCGGCGAGGGATGAAACTATCGAGACGATAGAGGTGTCAAAAGGTGCGTCTGATTAATACCTATCTGACGAGATAGAAAGAAAATCGAAAAATTTGAAAATGAAAAATTTTCCTTAAGAAAAACTGGTTTTTTACTGTTTAAACCACAATATCACCCTAAGGGATGAACCGATGGGGATGATATGGGTGTCAAAAGATTTGTGATAATCTGATCTAAACGAATATACTAAAAGAAATTTTGAAAATTGAAATTTGAAAAAGTTTTCCGAACAAAAACTTAAAAATTTAATGAAAAACCCTCAGATTTTCCTCAAGGGATGATCCGATAGGGACGCAAGGGGTGTCAAAAGATGCGCCTCGATTAGTTCTGGATATTATCCGAAGAAAGCAAATCTGTAGGTTATACTATAAAAAAGTTATGGAATTGAAACAACAATTATTTAATTAAATTAAAACAAAATGGCGTCAGATAGAATTATACGCAATCAGAAACGAAACTATTGTAATCTAGAGAGATGGGGTCACACAAAAGCAAAAGAAAATATCGAAAGAACCGGGACTTAGAAGCGATTCAAGTAATTTTTAGTCTTATTTTACTTAAGTTTAACAACGCTTAGGTAAACTTTTTAGTTCCAATTTTTACCGTTTTTCGCGAATAACTCGGCGAGGGATGAAACTATCGAGACGATAGAGGTGTCAAAAGGTGCGTCTGATTAATACCTATCTGACGAGATAGAAAGAAAATCGAAAAATTTGAAAATGAAAAATTTTCCTTAAGAAAAACTGGTTTTTTACTGTTTAAACCACAATATCACCCTAAGGGATGAACCGATGGGGATGATATGGGTGTCAAAAGATTTGTGATAATCTGATCTAAACGAATATACTAAAAGAAATTTTGAAAATTGAAATTTGAAAAAGTTTTCCGAACAAAAACTTAAAAATTTAATGAAAAACCCTCAGATTTTCCTCAAGGGATGATCCGATAGGGACGCAAGGGGTGTCAAAAGATGCGCCTCGATTAGTTCTGGATATTATCCGAAGAAAGCAAATCTGTAGGTTATACTATAAAAAAGTTATGGAATTGAAACAACAATTATTTAATTAAATTAAAACAAAATGGCGTCAGATAGAATTATACGCAATCAGAAACGAAACTATTGTAATCTAGAGAGATGGGGTCACACAAAAGCAAAAGAAAATATCGAAAGAACCGGGACTTAGAAGCGATTCAAGTAATTTTTAGTCTTATTTTACTTAAGTTTAACAACGCTTAGGTAAACTTTTTAGTTCCAATTTTTACCGTTTTTCGCGAATAACTCGGCGAGGGATGAAACTATCGAGACGATAGAGGTGTCAAAAGGTGCGTCTGATTAATACCTATCTGACGAGATAGAAAGAAAATCGAAAAATTTGAAAATGAAAAATTTTCCTTAAGAAAAACTGGTTTTTTACTGTTTAAACCACAATATCACCCTAAGGGATGAACCGATGGGGATGATATGGGTGTCAAAAGATTTGTGATAATCTGATCTAAACGAATATACTAAAAGAAATTTTGAAAATTGAAATTTGAAAAAGTTTTCCGAACAAAAACTTAAAAATTTAATGAAAAACCCTCAGATTTTCCTCAAGGGATGATCCGATAGGGACGCAAGGGGTGTCAAAAGATGCGCCTCGATTAGTTCTGGATATTATCCGAAGAAAGCAAATCTGTAGGTTATACTATAAAAAAGTTATGGAATTGAAACAACAATTATTTAATTAAATTAAAACAAAATGGCGTCAGATAGAATTATACGCAATCAGAAACGAAACTATTGTAATCTAGAGAGATGGGGTCACACAAAAGCAAAAGAAAATATCGAAAGAACCGGGACTTAGAAGCGATTCAAGTAATTTTTAGTCTTATTTTACTTAAGTTTAACAACGCTTAGGTAAACTTTTTAGTTCCAATTTTTACCGTTTTTCGCGAATAACTCGGCGAGGGATGAAACTATCGAGACGATAGAGGTGTCAAAAGGTGCGTCTGATTAATACCTATCTGACGAGATAGAAAGAAAATCGAAAAATTTGAAAATGAAAAATTTTCCTTAAGAAAAACTGGTTTTTTACTGTTTAAACCACAATATCACCCTAAGGGATGAACCGATGGGGATGATATGGGTGTCAAAAGATTTGTGATAATCTGATCTAAACGAATATACTAAAAGAAATTTTGAAAATTGAAATTTGAAAAAGTTTTCCGAACAAAAACTTAAAAATTTAATGAAAAACCCTCAGATTTTCCTCAAGGGATGATCCGATAGGGACGCAAGGGGTGTCAAAAGATGCGCCTCGATTAGTTCTGGATATTATCCGAAGAAAGCAAATCTGTAGGTTATACTATAAAAAAGTTATGGAATTGAAACAACAATTATTTAATTAAATTAAAACAAAATGGCGTCAGATAGAATTATACGCAATCAGAAACGAAACTATTGTAATCTAGAGAGATGGGGTCACACAAAAGCAAAAGAAAATATCGAAAGAACCGGGACTTAGAAGCGATTCAAGTAATTTTTAGTCTTATTTTACTTAAGTTTAACAACGCTTAGGTAAACTTTTTAGTTCCAATTTTTACCGTTTTTCGCGAATAACTCGGCGAGGGATGAAACTATCGAGACGATAGAGGTGTCAAAAGGTGCGTCTGATTAATACCTATCTGACGAGATAGAAAGAAAATCGAAAAATTTGAAAATGAAAAATTTTCCTTAAGAAAAACTGGTTTTTTACTGTTTAAACCACAATATCACCCTAAGGGATGAACCGATGGGGATGATATGGGTGTCAAAAGATTTGTGATAATCTGATCTAAACGAATATACTAAAAGAAATTTTGAAAATTGAAATTTGAAAAAGTTTTCCGAACAAAAACTTAAAAATTTAATGAAAAACCCTCAGATTTTCCTCAAGGGATGATCCGATAGGGACGCAAGGGGTGTCAAAAGATGCGCCTCGATTAGTTCTGGATATTATCCGAAGAAAGCAAATCTGTAGGTTATACTATAAAAAAGTTATGGAATTGAAACAACAATTATTTAATTAAATTAAAACAAAATGGCGTCAGATAGAATTATACGCAATCAGAAACGAAACTATTGTAATCTAGAGAGATGGGGTCACACAAAAGCAAAAGAAAATATCGAAAGAACCGGGACTTAGAAGCGATTCAAGTAATTTTTAGTCTTATTTTACTTAAGTTTAACAACGCTTAGGTAAACTTTTTAGTTCCAATTTTTACCGTTTTTCGCGAATAACTCGGCGAGGGATGAAACTATCGAGACGATAGAGGTGTCAAAAGGTGCGTCTGATTAATACCTATCTGACGAGATAGAAAGAAAATCGAAAAATTTGAAAATGAAAAATTTTCCTTAAGAAAAACTGGTTTTTTACTGTTTAAACCACAATATCACCCTAAGGGATGAACCGATGGGGATGATATGGGTGTCAAAAGATTTGTGATAATCTGATCTAAACGAATATACTAAAAGAAATTTTGAAAATTGAAATTTGAAAAAGTTTTCCGAACAAAAACTTAAAAATTTAATGAAAAACCCTCAGATTTTCCTCAAGGGATGATCCGATAGGGACGCAAGGGGTGTCAAAAGATGCGCCTCGATTAGTTCTGGATATTATCCGAAGAAAGCAAATCTGTAGGTTATACTATAAAAAAGTTATGGAATTGAAACAACAATTATTTAATTAAATTAAAACAAAATGGCGTCAGATAGAATTATACGCAATCAGAAACGAAACTATTGTAATCTAGAGAGATGGGGTCACACAAAAGCAAAAGAAAATATCGAAAGAACCGGGACTTAGAAGCGATTCAAGTAATTTTTAGTCTTATTTTACTTAAGTTTAACAACGCTTAGGTAAACTTTTTAGTTCCAATTTTTACCGTTTTTCGCGAATAACTCGGCGAGGGATGAAACTATCGAGACGATAGAGGTGTCAAAAGGTGCGTCTGATTAATACCTATCTGACGAGATAGAAAGAAAATCGAAAAATTTGAAAATGAAAAATTTTCCTTAAGAAAAACTGGTTTTTTACTGTTTAAACCACAATATCACCCTAAGGGATGAACCGATGGGGATGATATGGGTGTCAAAAGATTTGTGATAATCTGATCTAAACGAATATACTAAAAGAAATTTTGAAAATTGAAATTTGAAAAAGTTTTCCGAACAAAAACTTAAAAATTTAATGAAAAACCCTCAGATTTTCCTCAAGGGATGATCCGATAGGGACGCAAGGGGTGTCAAAAGATGCGCCTCGATTAGTTCTGGATATTATCCGAAGAAAGCAAATCTGTAGGTTATACTATAAAAAAGTTATGGAATTGAAACAACAATTATTTAATTAAATTAAAACAAAATGGCGTCAGATAGAATTATACGCAATCAGAAACGAAACTATTGTAATCTAGAGAGATGGGGTCACACAAAAGCAAAAGAAAATATCGAAAGAACCGGGACTTAGAAGCGATTCAAGTAATTTTTAGTCTTATTTTACTTAAGTTTAACAACGCTTAGGTAAACTTTTTAGTTCCAATTTTTACCGTTTTTCGCGAATAACTCGGCGAGGGATGAAACTATCGAGACGATAGAGGTGTCAAAAGGTGCGTCTGATTAATACCTATCTGACGAGATAGAAAGAAAATCGAAAAATTTGAAAATGAAAAATTTTCCTTAAGAAAAACTGGTTTTTTACTGTTTAAACCACAATATCACCCTAAGGGATGAACCGATGGGGATGATATGGGTGTCAAAAGATTTGTGATAATCTGATCTAAACGAATATACTAAAAGAAATTTTGAAAATTGAAATTTGAAAAAGTTTTCCGAACAAAAACTTAAAAATTTAATGAAAAACCCTCAGATTTTCCTCAAGGGATGATCCGATAGGGACGCAAGGGGTGTCAAAAGATGCGCCTCGATTAGTTCTGGATATTATCCGAAGAAAGCAAATCTGTAGGTTATACTATAAAAAAGTTATGGAATTGAAACAACAATTATTTAATTAAATTAAAACAAAATGGCGTCAGATAGAATTATACGCAATCAGAAACGAAACTATTGTAATCTAGAGAGATGGGGTCACACAAAAGCAAAAGAAAATATCGAAAGAACCGGGACTTAGAAGCGATTCAAGTAATTTTTAGTCTTATTTTACTTAAGTTTAACAACGCTTAGGTAAACTTTTTAGTTCCAATTTTTACCGTTTTTCGCGAATAACTCGGCGAGGGATGAAACTATCGAGACGATAGAGGTGTCAAAAGGTGCGTCTGATTAATACCTATCTGACGAGATAGAAAGAAAATCGAAAAATTTGAAAATGAAAAATTTTCCTTAAGAAAAACTGGTTTTTTACTGTTTAAACCACAATATCACCCTAAGGGATGAACCGATGGGGATGATATGGGTGTCAAAAGATTTGTGATAATCTGATCTAAACGAATATACTAAAAGAAATTTTGAAAATTGAAATTTGAAAAAGTTTTCCGAACAAAAACTTAAAAATTTAATGAAAAACCCTCAGATTTTCCTCAAGGGATGATCCGATAGGGACGCAAGGGGTGTCAAAAGATGCGCCTCGATTAGTTCTGGATATTATCCGAAGAAAGCAAATCTGTAGGTTATACTATAAAAAAGTTATGGAATTGAAACAACAATTATTTAATTAAATTAAAACAAAATGGCGTCAGATAGAATTATACGCAATCAGAAACGAAACTATTGTAATCTAGAGAGATGGGGTCACACAAAAGCAAAAGAAAATATCGAAAGAACCGGGACTTAGAAGCGATTCAAGTAATTTTTAGTCTTATTTTACTTAAGTTTAACAACGCTTAGGTAAACTTTTTAGTTCCAATTTTTACCGTTTTTCGCGAATAACTCGGCGAGGGATGAAACTATCGAGACGATAGAGGTGTCAAAAGGTGCGTCTGATTAATACCTATCTGACGAGATAGAAAGAAAATCGAAAAATTTGAAAATGAAAAATTTTCCTTAAGAAAAACTGGTTTTTTACTGTTTAAACCACAATATCACCCTAAGGGATGAACCGATGGGGATGATATGGGTGTCAAAAGATTTGTGATAATCTGATCTAAACGAATATACTAAAAGAAATTTTGAAAATTGAAATTTGAAAAAGTTTTCCGAACAAAAACTTAAAAATTTAATGAAAAACCCTCAGATTTTCCTCAAGGGATGATCCGATAGGGACGCAAGGGGTGTCAAAAGATGCGCCTCGATTAGTTCTGGATATTATCCGAAGAAAGCAAATCTGTAGGTTATACTATAAAAAAGTTATGGAATTGAAACAACAATTATTTAATTAAATTAAAACAAAATGGCGTCAGATAGAATTATACGCAATCAGAAACGAAACTATTGTAATCTAGAGAGATGGGGTCACACAAAAGCAAAAGAAAATATCGAAAGAACCGGGACTTAGAAGCGATTCAAGTAATTTTTAGTCTTATTTTACTTAAGTTTAACAACGCTTAGGTAAACTTTTTAGTTCCAATTTTTACCGTTTTTCGCGAATAACTCGGCGAGGGATGAAACTATCGAGACGATAGAGGTGTCAAAAGGTGCGTCTGATTAATACCTATCTGACGAGATAGAAAGAAAATCGAAAAATTTGAAAATGAAAAATTTTCCTTAAGAAAAACTGGTTTTTTACTGTTTAAACCACAATATCACCCTAAGGGATGAACCGATGGGGATGATATGGGTGTCAAAAGATTTGTGATAATCTGATCTAAACGAATATACTAAAAGAAATTTTGAAAATTGAAATTTGAAAAAGTTTTCCGAACAAAAACTTAAAAATTTAATGAAAAACCCTCAGATTTTCCTCAAGGGATGATCCGATAGGGACGCAAGGGGTGTCAAAAGATGCGCCTCGATTAGTTCTGGATATTATCCGAAGAAAGCAAATCTGTAGGTTATACTATAAAAAAGTTATGGAATTGAAACAACAATTATTTAATTAAATTAAAACAAAATGGCGTCAGATAGAATTATACGCAATCAGAAACGAAACTATTGTAATCTAGAGAGATGGGGTCACACAAAAGCAAAAGAAAATATCGAAAGAACCGGGACTTAGAAGCGATTCAAGTAATTTTTAGTCTTATTTTACTTAAGTTTAACAACGCTTAGGTAAACTTTTTAGTTCCAATTTTTACCGTTTTTCGCGAATAACTCGGCGAGGGATGAAACTATCGAGACGATAGAGGTGTCAAAAGGTGCGTCTGATTAATACCTATCTGACGAGATAGAAAGAAAATCGAAAAATTTGAAAATGAAAAATTTTCCTTAAGAAAAACTGGTTTTTTACTGTTTAAACCACAATATCACCCTAAGGGATGAACCGATGGGGATGATATGGGTGTCAAAAGATTTGTGATAATCTGATCTAAACGAATATACTAAAAGAAATTTTGAAAATTGAAATTTGAAAAAGTTTTCCGAACAAAAACTTAAAAATTTAATGAAAAACCCTCAGATTTTCCTCAAGGGATGATCCGATAGGGACGCAAGGGGTGTCAAAAGATGCGCCTCGATTAGTTCTGGATATTATCCGAAGAAAGCAAATCTGTAGGTTATACTATAAAAAAGTTATGGAATTGAAACAACAATTATTTAATTAAATTAAAACAAAATGGCGTCAGATAGAATTATACGCAATCAGAAACGAAACTATTGTAATCTAGAGAGATGGGGTCACACAAAAGCAAAAGAAAATATCGAAAGAACCGGGACTTAGAAGCGATTCAAGTAATTTTTAGTCTTATTTTACTTAAGTTTAACAACGCTTAGGTAAACTTTTTAGTTCCAATTTTTACCGTTTTTCGCGAATAACTCGGCGAGGGATGAAACTATCGAGACGATAGAGGTGTCAAAAGGTGCGTCTGATTAATACCTATCTGACGAGATAGAAAGAAAATCGAAAAATTTGAAAATGAAAAATTTTCCTTAAGAAAAACTGGTTTTTTACTGTTTAAACCACAATATCACCCTAAGGGATGAACCGATGGGGATGATATGGGTGTCAAAAGATTTGTGATAATCTGATCTAAACGAATATACTAAAAGAAATTTTGAAAATTGAAATTTGAAAAAGTTTTCCGAACAAAAACTTAAAAATTTAATGAAAAACCCTCAGATTTTCCTCAAGGGATGATCCGATAGGGACGCAAGGGGTGTCAAAAGATGCGCCTCGATTAGTTCTGGATATTATCCGAAGAAAGCAAATCTGTAGGTTATACTATAAAAAAGTTATGGAATTGAAACAACAATTATTTAATTAAATTAAAACAAAATGGCGTCAGATAGAATTATACGCAATCAGAAACGAAACTATTGTAATCTAGAGAGATGGGGTCACACAAAAGCAAAAGAAAATATCGAAAGAACCGGGACTTAGAAGCGATTCAAGTAATTTTTAGTCTTATTTTACTTAAGTTTAACAACGCTTAGGTAAACTTTTTAGTTCCAATTTTTACCGTTTTTCGCGAATAACTCGGCGAGGGATGAAACTATCGAGACGATAGAGGTGTCAAAAGGTGCGTCTGATTAATACCTATCTGACGAGATAGAAAGAAAATCGAAAAATTTGAAAATGAAAAATTTTCCTTAAGAAAAACTGGTTTTTTACTGTTTAAACCACAATATCACCCTAAGGGATGAACCGATGGGGATGATATGGGTGTCAAAAGATTTGTGATAATCTGATCTAAACGAATATACTAAAAGAAATTTTGAAAATTGAAATTTGAAAAAGTTTTCCGAACAAAAACTTAAAAATTTAATGAAAAACCCTCAGATTTTCCTCAAGGGATGATCCGATAGGGACGCAAGGGGTGTCAAAAGATGCGCCTCGATTAGTTCTGGATATTATCCGAAGAAAGCAAATCTGTAGGTTATACTATAAAAAAGTTATGGAATTGAAACAACAATTATTTAATTAAATTAAAACAAAATGGCGTCAGATAGAATTATACGCAATCAGAAACGAAACTATTGTAATCTAGAGAGATGGGGTCACACAAAAGCAAAAGAAAATATCGAAAGAACCGGGACTTAGAAGCGATTCAAGTAATTTTTAGTCTTATTTTACTTAAGTTTAACAACGCTTAGGTAAACTTTTTAGTTCCAATTTTTACCGTTTTTCGCGAATAACTCGGCGAGGGATGAAACTATCGAGACGATAGAGGTGTCAAAAGGTGCGTCTGATTAATACCTATCTGACGAGATAGAAAGAAAATCGAAAAATTTGAAAATGAAAAATTTTCCTTAAGAAAAACTGGTTTTTTACTGTTTAAACCACAATATCACCCTAAGGGATGAACCGATGGGGATGATATGGGTGTCAAAAGATTTGTGATAATCTGATCTAAACGAATATACTAAAAGAAATTTTGAAAATTGAAATTTGAAAAAGTTTTCCGAACAAAAACTTAAAAATTTAATGAAAAACCCTCAGATTTTCCTCAAGGGATGATCCGATAGGGACGCAAGGGGTGTCAAAAGATGCGCCTCGATTAGTTCTGGATATTATCCGAAGAAAGCAAATCTGTAGGTTATACTATAAAAAAGTTATGGAATTGAAACAACAATTATTTAATTAAATTAAAACAAAATGGCGTCAGATAGAATTATACGCAATCAGAAACGAAACTATTGTAATCTAGAGAGATGGGGTCACACAAAAGCAAAAGAAAATATCGAAAGAACCGGGACTTAGAAGCGATTCAAGTAATTTTTAGTCTTATTTTACTTAAGTTTAACAACGCTTAGGTAAACTTTTTAGTTCCAATTTTTACCGTTTTTCGCGAATAACTCGGCGAGGGATGAAACTATCGAGACGATAGAGGTGTCAAAAGGTGCGTCTGATTAATACCTATCTGACGAGATAGAAAGAAAATCGAAAAATTTGAAAATGAAAAATTTTCCTTAAGAAAAACTGGTTTTTTACTGTTTAAACCACAATATCACCCTAAGGGATGAACCGATGGGGATGATATGGGTGTCAAAAGATTTGTGATAATCTGATCTAAACGAATATACTAAAAGAAATTTTGAAAATTGAAATTTGAAAAAGTTTTCCGAACAAAAACTTAAAAATTTAATGAAAAACCCTCAGATTTTCCTCAAGGGATGATCCGATAGGGACGCAAGGGGTGTCAAAAGATGCGCCTCGATTAGTTCTGGATATTATCCGAAGAAAGCAAATCTGTAGGTTATACTATAAAAAAGTTATGGAATTGAAACAACAATTATTTAATTAAATTAAAACAAAATGGCGTCAGATAGAATTATACGCAATCAGAAACGAAACTATTGTAATCTAGAGAGATGGGGTCACACAAAAGCAAAAGAAAATATCGAAAGAACCGGGACTTAGAAGCGATTCAAGTAATTTTTAGTCTTATTTTACTTAAGTTTAACAACGCTTAGGTAAACTTTTTAGTTCCAATTTTTACCGTTTTTCGCGAATAACTCGGCGAGGGATGAAACTATCGAGACGATAGAGGTGTCAAAAGGTGCGTCTGATTAATACCTATCTGACGAGATAGAAAGAAAATCGAAAAATTTGAAAATGAAAAATTTTCCTTAAGAAAAACTGGTTTTTTACTGTTTAAACCACAATATCACCCTAAGGGATGAACCGATGGGGATGATATGGGTGTCAAAAGATTTGTGATAATCTGATCTAAACGAATATACTAAAAGAAATTTTGAAAATTGAAATTTGAAAAAGTTTTCCGAACAAAAACTTAAAAATTTAATGAAAAACCCTCAGATTTTCCTCAAGGGATGATCCGATAGGGACGCAAGGGGTGTCAAAAGATGCGCCTCGATTAGTTCTGGATATTATCCGAAGAAAGCAAATCTGTAGGTTATACTATAAAAAAGTTATGGAATTGAAACAACAATTATTTAATTAAATTAAAACAAAATGGCGTCAGATAGAATTATACGCAATCAGAAACGAAACTATTGTAATCTAGAGAGATGGGGTCACACAAAAGCAAAAGAAAATATCGAAAGAACCGGGACTTAGAAGCGATTCAAGTAATTTTTAGTCTTATTTTACTTAAGTTTAACAACGCTTAGGTAAACTTTTTAGTTCCAATTTTTACCGTTTTTCGCGAATAACTCGGCGAGGGATGAAACTATCGAGACGATAGAGGTGTCAAAAGGTGCGTCTGATTAATACCTATCTGACGAGATAGAAAGAAAATCGAAAAATTTGAAAATGAAAAATTTTCCTTAAGAAAAACTGGTTTTTTACTGTTTAAACCACAATATCACCCTAAGGGATGAACCGATGGGGATGATATGGGTGTCAAAAGATTTGTGATAATCTGATCTAAACGAATATACTAAAAGAAATTTTGAAAATTGAAATTTGAAAAAGTTTTCCGAACAAAAACTTAAAAATTTAATGAAAAACCCTCAGATTTTCCTCAAGGGATGATCCGATAGGGACGCAAGGGGTGTCAAAAGATGCGCCTCGATTAGTTCTGGATATTATCCGAAGAAAGCAAATCTGTAGGTTATACTATAAAAAAGTTATGGAATTGAAACAACAATTATTTAATTAAATTAAAACAAAATGGCGTCAGATAGAATTATACGCAATCAGAAACGAAACTATTGTAATCTAGAGAGATGGGGTCACACAAAAGCAAAAGAAAATATCGAAAGAACCGGGACTTAGAAGCGATTCAAGTAATTTTTAGTCTTGGTTAGGTTAGGTTAGGTTAGGTTAGGTTAGGTTAGGTTAGGTTAGGTTAGGTTAGGTTAGGTTAGGTTAGGTTAGGTTAGGTTAGGTTAGGTTAGGTTAGGTTAGGTTAGGTTAGGTTAGGTTAGGTTAGGTTAGGTTAGGTTAGGTTCAGGGACCTTTCGCTGCCGAGTGTCGTGGACGCGATGCTTGGCAGCGAGAGGTCTTGGGTCGCGGTGGCTTCCTTCTGCGAGCAGGTTATTGCCGCGAAGGAGGCCGCGGAGCGGATCAGGGAGTCAGCCTCCACCGCTGATCCGCTCCGAAGGGGTAGGCTGGGGAGAAGGAGGCGGGAGTACGCCCGACGCTTCCTTCCCCAGCCGTAGTGCCTTGGTGAGAGGGGAGGGTGACCCCTTTCACCAGCCATAGGCCTACGTCGTAAGGGTGCTTTCGTTACTCGGAGCACCCTTATCGGGGGTGGCGATTCCGCCGGGGCGTCACGGTGAGTGCGACAAGCGATCCCGTGGCGTCCCACTATGGCGATGAGGGTAACCGTTGGTTTTTAGTGGGTAGCCTTAAAAATGGCAGCGTCCTCTATGCTGCCGGGTAGTCCCACATAACCACTCCGGCCGTCACCTTCTCGGCCGGGGGGTATCCGTAACGGATTTTCCAACGTAAAAAAAAAAAAAAAAAAAAAAAAAAAAAAAAAAAAAAAAAAAAAAAAAAAAAAAAGGTTAGGTTAGGTTAGGTTAGGTTAGGTTAGGTTAGGTTAGGTTAGGTTAGGTTAGGTTAGGTTAGGTTAGGTTAGGTTTTTTTTTTTTTTTTTTTTTTTTTTTTTTTTTTTTTTTTTTTTTTTTTTTTTTTTTTTTTTTTTTTTTTTATTTATTTATCGTTCACCTGCGGCTACAATGCTGCAGACCTTATGTATCTAGGACGACTCTCAACATACGAGTCGTCTTAATATGTTTTCTAACTTAGATTTTCATTTTTCTATTATTTATACAATACAACAATTTTTAAAAAAAAACTACTTTTGAAAAACAGTACAACAATTTTTATACATACTTTTAAACAATACAACAATTTTTTATTATACTCTTATACAATACAACAATTTTTATTCTTACTTTTATACAATACAACAATTTTTGTACTTACTTTTAAAACAATACAACGGTTTTTATACATACTTTTATATAATGCAACAATTTTTTAATAACATACTTTTAAAACAATAGAACAATTTTTATATATACTCTTATACAATACAACAATTTTTATATTTACTCTTTAACAATACAACAATTTTTAAACATACTTTTAAAAAACAATACAGCAATTCTTATACATACTTTTAAACAATACAACAGTTTTATACTTACTTTTAAAACAATACAACAATTTTTAAAACATACTTTTAAAAAACAATACAGCAATTCTTATACATACTTTTAAACAATTCAACAAATTTTTAAATATACGTTTAAAACAATACAATTCTTATACATACTTTTAAACAATACAACAATTTTTATACTATATTTAAAACAATACTGCAATTTTTAAAACATACTTTTAAAACAATACAACAATTTTTATACATACTTTTAAAACAATACAACAATTTTTATACTTTTATGCAATACAAAAATTTTTATACATACTTTTATACTATAGAATAATTTTAAATATACTTTTAAACAATACAACGATTTTTATATATACTTTTAAACGATACAACAATTTCTAATTATACTTTTATACAATACAACAATTTTTATACATACTTTTATACTATAAATAATTTTAAACATACTTTTAAACAATACAGAAATTTTTATACATACTTTTAAACGATACAAGAATTTTTAATTATACTTTTATGCAATACAATATTTTTTTATACATACTATAAATAACTTTAAACATACTTTAAACAATACAACAATTTTCATACATACTTTTAACTGATACAAAAATTTTTTAATTGTACTTTTATGCAATACAACAATTTTTTACACATACTTTTATACTAAAAAATAATTTTTAAACATACTTTAAACAATACAAAAATTTCTTATTATACTTTTATGCAATACAACAATTTTTACACATACTTTTATACTATAAAATAATTTTTAACATACTTTAAACAATACAAAAATTTCTAATTATACTTTTATACAATACAACAATTTTTAAACATACTTTTATACTATAAAATAATTTTAAAACATACTTTAAACAATATAACAATTTTCATACATAATTTTAAAAAATATAACCATTTTTATACATACTTTTATGCGATAAAATAATTTTATATATACTTTTATACAATACAACTATTTACATACATACTTTTATATTATACAATATTTTGCAAACGTATATTTTTTAGTCTGTGTTATTCCTTTAAATCACTTTCTTCAAGACTTCCGTACAGTATATTAAAAATGTTAGTCTAGATTGTCCCTGCATGATATCTTGTAAATTTTCTATGTTTATTTGTGTGCCAATTTCTTGTTCTGTTTCTGTTTTATTTTGTTTCAAATCTGTATTCCACCAACGTAGGGTTCTTGAATGAGTGTGATCGCTGCTTTTCATTTCGTTGCTTCTAGTATCGATTCTTCCGTGGCTAAATTTTTCCTCTGGAGATTAGCTTGAAGGATTAGGTGTCTGGTTTTCCCGCCCGGGGTGCCCTTAGCAATAACTCACCGAGGACCTCGCTATGGCATCCCACCTTTTCCTAACGGGGCAAGAGTCACTAAATGCGTTGTGCGCCACCTGTTCATGTTGGTTAGGTTAGGTTAGGTTAGGTTAGGTTAGGTTAGGTTAGGTTAGGTTAGGTTAGGTTCCCCCCCAAGGGTTGCCACCTTGTCGTGGTGGGGGGGCTTGCGTGCCCCAATGATCCCTGAGGCTATACCGGCAGAGCTACTCATACCGGGAGGTTTAGGGTGAGGGGCCAGACTAAGAGCAACCACCATACCGTAACCCGGCCATTGCACTTCGGCCGGGACCGGGGGCTCACTTGCTGGGCCGCGAGGAAGGAAACCTCTATAAAAAACCACCCCGAAACCGTAGTCTAGCGTGCTGCGGCGTAGGGTAAACTGGCAAGCGCTCTCTGGGGACCTTACCCCTTAAAAGGAAACAATGAACAGTAGCGATTTTCAAGTTTGTCCCCAGGAGGGTCTCAGCGACAACGCTGAGGAATCCCTCACGGCGGCTTCGGTCGCCGTCTGCCCCTCGTACTCTGGGGGGGGCAAAAATCGCTCTGGAGCAGGAGTCCCTGCACAGGTCACGTCCACACCGACCTGTATAATCAAAAATTGTGTGAGGCGTGGTGAGAAGATTAGTAGGAGTGGAGATTCTCACTGCGACGACCTGGCGACTCACGAGGACTATGATAATCATTTTGTTGAGGATAATGTAGATTTGGATGCGGAGGAGTCGATCCCGAATGTTGGCTTTTCCGAAAATGACCGAGGCAAGCCCAAAGGCATTAGACTCACATTCATGCGGACTCGTAATGCGGATTTGGACAAGATGTCTGATTATGAGATGCATAACTCTCGTAAGCGTCCCATTTCAAGGGTCGAATCACCAGTGAGCGACGCGTCGGAAGGTGATTCGGAGCATGGTGTTTGCTCGAAATTCAGTAGCGCTCGTCGCGGACGCTCTTCTGGAGCCCCTGGAGCCGCACGTGGAAGTGGGCTCTCAAAGGCGAAAGCCGAATTGAGAGCTGTAACTCAAGAGGCAGAAGAAGCTGAGTTAGAGAAGGCCCTCAGTGCAAGAGCAAATCGGAAGGCGGCAGCGTCGCCTATGTATATTGACTGCTCTGAGGATGAGCAGCGACGGCTGGAAGAACCTATAAGGCGCGATCCTGATAGCATGGGGGCGGAAGAGTTGCGGGCACTTGCTGGACGCAGCTCTGCAGCTATACTAACCGTTTGTCGGAAGTCCGGCAACCTTAAGGGTGACATGATCCGCGTTCTGAAAGAGTCCTCTCGGGATCTATTGGAGGCCGTTGAAGCGTTAGCAAGCCGGACAGTGGACGAAGAGACGCGTCGTCTCAGAATGGACAACTCGCGCCTCCATCGTGAGGTGGATAACCTGAGAGCTGAGCTCAAAGTCCACAGGCGCGAGTTTGACGAAATGAGGACTTCGGCAGCGAAATCTGCAGCGGCTACTGCGACGAACCGAGATTCTGATCTCGTAGAGGAGTTGAGGCGTTCTATCGTGTCCTCAGTGGGCGTAATGCTGAACGCCCGCTTTGCAGGTATTGAGGATCGCCTCCTCCCAGAAAAGACTTTACGTCCTCCTCTAGCTGCAGACCGAAGGAGAGAAGCCGCTGCTGCAGCTGCGGACCAAAGAAGAGATTCGGCTGCTGCTGCGGACCGAATTAGATATTCGGCCGCTGCTGCGAACAAGGAGCGATTTATCGCTCCTACAGGGACGCCTATTTCAAAGGCGATGGCTCCTGCCAAAAGTACCCCAGTGCGCGCGCCTACTACCGGTCCGCCATCCCAAGCTGAGTGGACGACGGTCGTTAAGAGGGGTAAAAAGAAGAAAGCCCCTAAGCCAGCGACGCCCACAGCTCAGATCCCAGCAAAGGCAGTCGAAACCCAGACCGCGAAGCAACCTTCCCGTAAAGGTGGCAAAAAGAGGAGGAAAAAGGGCGGAAAGAGGAAGAAAGCAGGTGGTACGGCACAGCCTAAGCTCCCACCACAAAGGTCACCCGCAGTGATGATCACACTGCAGGCTGATGCGGCGGCAAAGGGCGTAACCTATGCCCAGGTCCTGGAGCGTGCCGCCGAAAAAGTGGACCTCAGTGAGATGGGGCTGGAGTGTGGTCTCAGGATCCGGCGTTCCGCCACGGGGGCTAGGCTTCTGGAGCTGCCCAAGTCGGCTCCAGAGAAAGCGGAACAATTGGTTTCGTCGCTCCGCACGGTGCTCGATGGAGTGGCGGATGTAGTCCGACCCGTAAAACGGGTCTCAGTAAAAATAAAAGGATTGGACGACTCTGCCACTCAGACGAAAATCGCAGCCGCTATCTGCCGCGTCACGAACTGCTCCAGTGACTCTCTTCACGTTGGGGAGATTCGCTGGGGATATGGGGCAATGGGGGTTTCAATAACCCGGTGCCCCGTTGACGCAGCAAAGACCTTGCTGGACGCGGGGCGGCTGCTCGTTGGGTGGAGTTCAGCTGGAGTAGAACTCCTAAACGAGCGACCAATGCGGTGCTTCCGGTGTCAGGAACCGGGGCACACGCGGGCACTCTGCCCTACCGAGGCTGACCGTAGTGCGGCTTGTTACCGGTGTGGTGTGATGGGTCACAACCGTGCCAACTGCACCGGAGTCCTGCGTTGTGCCGTCTGCGTTGACCTTGGTCTTCCGGCAGGGCACGAACTGGGGAGTCATTCTTGTAAGGCTCCCTATAAAAGAGGAAGGGCAGTCGGCTTCGCTCCTGCCCATAACGTCGTGCGCGGTACGCCGCCGGTTGAAGCCATGTCGCAATGACCAGTCAGCGACATGGCTTCTTACAGGCGAACGTGAACCACTCTGCCAGGGCCCAGGATTTGTTTATCCAAGCCATGGCGGAGTGGAATATTAGCATTGCGGTGGTCTGCGAGCCCTACTATGTCCCCCCGAATTCCAGTTGGTCGGGGGACATAAACGGCTCCGTGGCAGTGGTCGTGGGATCTAGTCCCGGTCCCCCTCTTTCCACCTTGGAGACTGGCCCGGGTTTGGTAGTGGCGCGGTGGGGGGAGTACGTTGTCGTAGGCACGTACTTCTCCCCCAATCGTAGCCTGGCGGAGTTCGAGGTTTTTCTCGACTCCGTCGGTGCTGCGATTAGCAGACAGGCGTCGGGGAACGTTATCGTCCTCGGCGACCTGAACGCCAAATCCGCGGCCTGGGGGAACCACGCCACGGACGCTAGGGGTAGGGCCGTCCAGATCTGGTCGTTACTCTCCAGTCTGTCCCTCCTCAACAGAGGGACCGAACCGACCTGTGTGCGGCAGCAAGGGAGTTCCGTGGTGGACGTTTCGTTCGCCACCCCAGCTGTCGCGCGACGGGTCGTCGACTGGAGAGTGGAGAAGGAGGTGGAGACTCTATCGGACCATTTATACGTCCGATTCGAGATCTCCGCCTCCCGGCCGGATCTGGCCAGACCACCGCGAGGGGGGAGTCGGTTTCCTCGTTGGGCAGTCCAGCGGCTGGATCGGGAAATGGCCGAAGAGGCGGCCATCGTCCAGGGCTGGGCTTTTCCCGATCCGCCCGACGAGGAGACCGACGTGGAGGGGTCGGCGGGCCGCATGCGCGAGGCCCTCACTAGGGTCTGCGATGCGGCCATGCCGAGGGTGGGGTCCAGGCCCCGGCGCAGGGCAGTGTACTGGTGGTCGCCCGAAATTGCCGAACTTCGGGCGGCCTGTTGCAGGGCTCGTAGGGCCTTCGTCCGGTGTCGCCGTCGTCACGGCTTTGACCCGGACATGGAGGCCCAGCTGCGGAGTCGTTACCGCGAGGCGAAGTCGACTCTGCGGCTGGCGATTCGGAAGGCGAAGGACCTGGCTCGGGAGGAAATCCTGGCCGGTCTCGATAGGGACCCATGGGGGCGCCCGTATCGCGTCGCGCGGAATAAGACCCGCGGCGCTGGCGCCCCGGTCATGGAGTCCCTTCAGCCGGATTTCCTCGAGCGGCTGGTGGGGGAACTTTTCCCGAATTCCACCGGCCACTCTCCTCCCGTGATGGCCCCTCCTTCTCTTGAGGGGGGGGTGGGCTCTATCCCCGACATCACGGAGGTCGAGCTGGAGGTCGCGCTGAGTCGCCTGCGAGCCCGCAACACTGCGCCGGGGCCGGACGGTATTCCAGGGCGGGTTCTGGTCATCGCCCTGGAATACTTGGGGGGCAGGCTTCGGGAACTGTTCAACCTTTGTTTGCGCACTGGACAGTTCCCGAAGGCCTGGAAGGAGGGGCGGTTGTGCCTGTTGCGGAAGGAGGGTCGTTCTGTCGACTCGTCCTCCGCGTACAGGCCAATCGTGCTGCTGGACGAGATGGGTAAGCTCTTCGAGAGAATCCTCTCTGCCCGTCTCGTCCAGCACCTCGAGGAGGTGGGTCCGGGTCTTTCAGAAGCCCAGTTCGGCTTCAGGGCGGGTCGATCGACGATCGACGCCCTGAGGGCTCTGAAGGACCTGACCCAGGAGGCTGTGTCCGAGGGGGACGTCGTCGTCGCGGTCTCGCTGGACGTCGCCAACGCCTTCAACAGTTTGCCGTTCGAGACTTTGGTCGAGGCGCTCCGGTACCATGGAGTGCCTCCCTATCTCCGGCGGCTGTTGGAGGCATACCTGCAGGATAGAGAGGTCCTGTGGGTAGGCGGCGACCGGCGGCTTTACCGACGGAGCGTGAGCCGAGGGGTTCCACAAGGGTCCGTTTTGGGACCGGTCTTGTGGAACCTGGGCTATGACTGGCTGCTCCGCTGTCCGCTCCTCCCCAGGATGAGGGTGTTCTGCTACGCAGATGACACCCTCGTCACTGCACGGGGAGGGAGCTTTGCGGAGGCGGCCCGTCTTGCTTCCGTCGGTGCTACGCTGGTAGCGGACCGCGTGGGGCTGTTGGGGCTGGAGGTCTCCGTCACGAAGACGGAGGCCATGTTGTTCCACGGCCCTCGGCGAGGTCCCCCTCGTCGGGCGTCCATCTCCGTCCAGGGTGCGCAGGTGGCGCTGAAGGCCCAGATGAAGTATCTG
This sequence comes from Dircenna loreta, assembly GCA_963555665.1. Taxonomy (NCBI): domain Eukaryota; kingdom Metazoa; phylum Arthropoda; class Insecta; order Lepidoptera; family Nymphalidae; genus Dircenna; species Dircenna loreta. The sequence continues at coordinate 45,819 of OY743098.1, read as the reverse complement.
GGCCTCACACTGGACGGACGATGGAACTTCGGGGCGCATTTCTCTCTGCTCGCCCCGAAGTTGATTTCCACTGCAGCTGCCTTGGGGAGGCTTCTGCCCAACGTCGGTGGGCCGCAGGCTCCGTGCCGGCGCCTATATGCCGGCATCGTGAGGAGCATGGCCCTGTACGGTGCTCCCATATGGTCGGGAGCCCTCACTGCGGATTCCAGGGCCCTTCTGCGAAGAACGCAAAGGGTCCTAGCGGTGAGGGTGATCAGGGGGTACCGTACGGTGTCCTACACTGCGGCCACACTCCTGGCGAGCGATCCGCCGTGGGAGCTACACGCGGAGGTGCTCGCCAGGGTGTATTGGCACCGGGCAGAAGCCAGGGATGGGCAACGGATCGAGGCGGCGCGGGTCAGGGCTCTAGCTCACCGAGTCCTGATCCGACAGTGGAAATCAGAGTTGGAGTCTCCTGTCGCCGGTCTGGCGACAGTGGGGGCAGTCCGCCCCCACATGGATCGTTGGATCAACCGGCGACACGGGACCCTAACGTATCGTCTTGTGCAGGTATTGACGGGGCACGGATGCTTCGGCGAGTACCTGCACAAGATCGCACGCAGAGAGGCGACCCCCTCCTGCCACCACTGTGACGAGGCCGTAGACACGGCTCGTCACACCCTGGCTGAGTGCGCAGCCTGGGACCGTCAGCGTTCTGAGCTGACGGCTGTGGTGGGCAGGGACCTTTCGCTGCCGCGCGTGGTACGCGCGATGATCGGCAGCGAGAGGTGTTGGGTCGCGGTGGCTTCCTTCTGCGAGCAAGTCATTGCCGCGAAGGAG
>OY743098.1:20000-42500 GCA_963555665.1 Dircenna loreta | reverse complement strand
AGAATTTCCTCTGCTGCCCTCTGAAGCGCAAAAAGTTCGGCTTGATACACCGTACAGTGTGACGCGAGAGTAAGCTTGAGAGTTTTGATTTCGACCGTATCGTTCCATATGGACAAAGCGGCTCCCACCTTACCCTCAATCTTACTTCCGTCGGTAAATATTCTAACATTAAAATTATTTTGATTGCTGTAGTCTTCTTCATCCGATAGTTTGTTGAAATCTAATTCAATTTGCTGCGCTGGGTGTGATATCTCCAGTTTGGATGCCATCTGCTCTATTTCTTTATCTTTCAGTAACATATTTGATATCCCGGATTTTGCTTTGTATAGTGAAGCCTTTTCGTGTATGCGGAGGTCAAGTGGGAGAAGCCCAGCAAGCACCAACGCGGAGTTCAAAGAGACTGTGCCATACGCCTTGCACACTTTTTGGGCGAAACCTCTCTGGACTATGTTCAATTGTTTAATTATTCCAAGTTTTTCAGCTGTAGGTGCCCATGCGCTTGCCGCATACAGTATAATTGGTTCTATTACTGCTGTGTAAATAACTTTAATTATTTCGGGGTGAAGGCCCCAACTGACACGCGCGGTTCTAGATAGCAGTTTGTATATAGTTATGGCCTTCTTGCAGACGCTAGTCACATGTGCGTTGAAAGTTAATTTATCATCTATAATAAGACCAAGAATTTTTATTTCGTTGCGCATCCCAATGTCACTCCCTCCCATGCTCAGACGAGGCACATCGAATTTAAGCCTCCGCGTTATAACCATCGCGTTGGTTTTTTGCGGTGCGAACTTTAACTTATTCCTTGTGCCCCAAACGCGAGCTAGCTCGAGAGCCACACCGGCCTGTGCCTCGATTTCCAACGCAGTTTTACCGTCGAACACCATGACCAGGTCATCGGCGAACGCCTGGCAGTAATAATTTCTATTTTTTAGTTCTTTAAGTAGGGGGTCTAAAAGTAAATTCCAGAGTATTGGCCCACCAATCGAGCCCTGGACGCAGCCTTTGTTTGTTCGCTTCCGAAACTCTTCTCCAGCGTATCTGACACAGACCTCCCTGTCACTTAGGTAGCTTTTCATTATCCGTCTCAAATTTACCGGGCACTTTTCCTCAGCCAATCGGACGGTGATGGCAGGCCACCAGGCCCCGTCGAAAGCTCCCTCAATATCCAATGATACAACAGTTACAATGCGCTTTTCTTTTATTTTACTACGAATGTGTTGCATTAGTGTAAAGAGGGCATCTTCCGTACTCCTTTGGGGCATGAATCCGAATTGGCGAGTACTAATCCTGGGCAATAAGTAATATTTGAGACGGGTAACTAGCATCTTTTCATACACCTTTCCCAACACTGGCAGAAGGCCTATCGGTCTATATGCTTTTGGTGTGGTGTATGTCTCTTTGGCCGGCTTTCTGAGGACAACAACTGTGGCTTTTTTCCATATCTTTGGAAAATACTCATATTTGTGGCACTTATTTAAAAGTGCCAGAAAATAATCAGGATCACAGTTCACAGTTTTGCTGCAAATGTCAGCTGTGAAGCCGTCAGCTCCGGGGGCTTTTTTGGGATTAAAAGACTCTATGGATTTCTTCAATTCGATTAAGGTAAAAGGTGGGTCGTGGTTCTCATCCTGACAACGTACGTTTACTTTCCGTGCCAAATTCCTGATTTGGCAGTTTTCAACACTGTCATCACCCTCGTGATCTTCCGGATAGAATGTTTCCGCCAGCAGCTTCGTCGATTCCTTTGCGTTTAGTACTTCCCCATCTTTCTCTAGTAATAGATCTTCATTTCTGATTGTGGATCTTCCAATTACCCTGTATATCCCCTCCCACATTCCTTCTCTATCCTGCTTACTGCAAAACTCCTTCCAGCTTCTGGTTTGTGCATTCTTTGCTTCTAATTCATATCTCTCCTTTTCTTTCAGGTACTGGTCGACGACCGCCGCTCTTCTCGATGGTGCCGCACAACGTATCCTTCGCCTCTTCGTGTTTACTAGTCTCTTTATTTTCTCAAGCTCCCGAGACCACCACGGGACGGTAAGTATATCAGTTTTCTTTTTGCTTGGTATTGTCTCTTTACATGTTTCCGTAATTACTTCTGTATATGTTTCTATTCTCTGTTCTAGTTCATCGGTATTCTTTACACTTTCCATGTTTTCTATCGTAAGGTCTCTTTCTTGCATAGATTGGGCCAGTTTAGTTCGAAACAGATTCCAGTTTGCTTTTTTTGTATTGAAAACTCTCGTCGTTCTTTCTATGTTCATTCCTTTAGATTTTGTAAGGTTAATACTAAATACTATGCCATTATGATCCGATACCGTGAGCCCTTCTTCAATCCTCCACCCTTTAATGAGGCCGATCATCTCTTCCGAACAGGCCGTAACATCAATGTGGCTGCTGAACCTTTTCCCTCCCCGTATTGTATCAAAAGTAGGTGTATTTCCTTCATTTAATATCTGCAGTTGTTGTTCTTCCAGAAATCGACTCATTAACTCTCCTCTCGGGTCCTCGTTTGTGCTGCCCCACCAAGTGCTTTTGGCGTTTGTATCGCCTCCGATTATTAACTTTTTGTGTTCCGTTTCACGTTTTACCTTTTTAAGGTGATCTAGATAGGGTTCAATAGGTTTATCTGGTTCAAAATAATAAGAGGTCAGTGTGATTGTCCAGGCTCTGGTTCGAATTCCCACTACGACTATGTTGTTGGTATTAAGTTTTGGGTACTGTATTATATCTAGATCGGTATTGAGAATTGCTATAGCGGCCTTTACTGTTCCTTCACTGCCTTCAGGGCTTTGGACGACTCTGACCCCTTTATAATTTTTCATTCTTCTGGCCGCACCTACGTAGGGTTCCTGAATCAATAGTATGGCGACCTTACGTTTCGTTGCTTCCAATAACAGCTCGTTGGTGGCTAACTGATTGCGCTGTAAGTTGACCTGCATAACTTTATAGTCAATGTTTCCCGTCGGAACAACTTTAGCAATACGCTATTGCGTCTCGTGCCAGTGCATCCCACTTTTTTCTTGTTGGGCATTCATGACTATATACCGAATGTGATGTTTCAGCGTTTTTGGCTTTCGTACAATTTTTGCACGTCGGTGCCTCTCCGGCCGCCATCGCTGGGCATTCCGATTTCAAGTGGGGACCTCCGCAGTGGATGCAGTGGTCCGCAGTCTCCGTACACAGCTTACGTCCGTGTCCGTACGCAAGGCACTTCGTGCATTGGATTAGCGGGCTTTGGTCAAATACTTTGACGTGTTGAAGGTCTATAAACACTTTTCCCGCCAAGGTAAGTCTCTGCCACATCTTCGGTGAAACACGGAGAACGACGTGGTTCTCGAGGGGGTTTCTTGCTCGTCTCCGGTATTTCACGGTCACAGCTGCTTCATCGTCTGTCAAGTCTCCTAATAGGCGGGAGTTCTGAGATTTTAACGCTGTTTTTATATCGTCATCCGTATTATATGCCATTAGATTTTTCAGTACTACCAAAGGACTTTTGTTTTCTATGGAGTCTACATTCAGATTTTTATTCCCCTTTAGTTTTCCCGTCGCCCTGTCTAATTCTGCTTTGGTCCCGCAACTAATGATAACTTTTTGGTCTTTTACTTTTCTGATTTTTTCTATTTGGATCCCGTTGGATCTGGCGTCTAGAGCTTTCCTTACTTGGTCTATTACCTCGGTGCTAGTGTCTGTCGTCGTGCCGGAAGACACGATGATAGAGTGCTTCGGTTTGTCTATGTTTTGGTTCTTATTACGACAGAGAACCTCCGAGTACGACTGCGCACCTGTTAATCCAATTATCTTGGTTCCAAGTTCCTGCGTGGTCTTTTTGAGTTCTCGCACTTCGATAAGAACCTGTTGGTGGTCTTGTTTTGAGGTGGAATCCACTACATCTTTCTTTTTTCCTACACTTTCTATGACATTTCTGAGTTTCTGCATTTCTTCTAAATTTATTTTTAAAAGTGTTTCGTGTTCTTCAATCTTTACTTTCAAGAGTTTTCCCTGTTCTTGCGTAATATCTGATTGGGTACTATTTTCCATCACCTTTCCAGTTTTATTCTCTATTGGTGTCCTGTCTTCTCTACCTTTTTCTAACTCCGATTCCTTGACAAGTTCATACAACCTGTTTATGGCTTGAGTAACCTCCACTTTAATTTCTGTTTTAAGGTTTCTCGAATTATTTAAGTGTAATTTTGCCTTGTTAAGACAGTACCTAGCTTCAACTGTTCTGCTGACGGCTTTTTTGTGTAAGGCCTTGGGCGATGGCTTCTTTACCATCTCACAATCGCCTATACTCGCTACTGTCTTGGAAGTTTTATCATCAGATGATCCCGGCTGTGGGGAGATGATACCTGACAGGTGTTCGTGGCTCGAGTTAAGCGGTTGACGATTTGCCTCTGGGGCCTCTTGCGCCTTTTTGACGGGGCTATGGAAGCCAAACATTTTTTAGAAAAACGAAACTATACGTAAATTGAAAAAATTAAAAATGTAATGTGACTTTGTTTTTTATTTATTTAAGCTCCTGGTTATATAAAGGTCGTATCCAAGTATATATTTTTGAATTTCAAGGTGGGCTCTATAATATAAGCAAATAAAAAATTTTTCACCAAAAATTAACTTCCTTATCCTGGTTATCCTTATAGGGCGGGTGGGCGGGCAATTTCAAAACCGTTTTTCGCAAATAACTCGACGAGGGATGAAGCTATCGAGACGATAGAGGTATCAAAACGTGCGTCTAGTTAATACCTATCTGACGAGATAGAAAGAAAATTGAAAAGTTAGAAAATGAAAAATTTTCTTTAACAAAAACTGGTTTTTTACTATTTAAACTACAATATCACCCTAAGGGATGAACCGATAGGGGATGATATGGGTGTCAAAAGATTCGTAGTAATTTGGCCTAAATTAATGTAACGAAAGAAATTTTGAAAAATGAAATTTGAAAAAGTTTTTCTAAGAACAACTTAAAAATTTAGTGAAAAACCCTCAGATTTTCCTCAAGGGATGATCCGATCGGGACGCAAAGGGTGTCGAAAGATGCGCCTTAAAAAGTTCTGGATACTATCCGAAGAAAGCAAATCTGTAGGTTATACTAGAAAAAAGTTATGGAATTGAAACAACTATTATTGAAGTAAATTAAAACAAAATGGCGTCAGATAGAATTATACGCTATCAGAAACGAAACTATTGTAATCTAGAGAGATGTGGTCACACAAAAGCAAAAGAAAATATCGAAAGAACCGGGACTTAGAAGCGATTCAAGTAATTTTTAGTCTTATTTTACTTAAGTTTAACAACGCTTAGGTAAACTTTTTAGTTCCAATTTTTACCGTTTTTCGCAAATAACTCGACGAGGGATGAAGCTATCGAGACGATAGAGGTATCAAAACGTGCGTCTAGTTAATACCTATCTGACGAGATAGAAAGAAAATTGAAAAGTTAGAAAATGAAAAATTTTCTTTAACAAAAACTGGTTTTTTACTATTTAAACTACAATATCACCCTAAGGGATGAACCGATAGGGGATGATATGGGTGTCAAAAGATTCGTAGTAATTTGGCCTAAATTAATGTAACGAAAGAAATTTTGAAAAATGAAATTTGAAAAAGTTTTTCTAAGAACAACTTAAAAATTTAGTGAAAAACCCTCAGATTTTCCTCAAGGGATGATCCGATCGGGACGCAAAGGGTGTCGAAAGATGCGCCTTAAAAAGTTCTGGATACTATCCGAAGAAAGCAAATCTGTAGGTTATACTAGAAAAAAGTTATGGAATTGAAACAACTATTATTGAAGTAAATTAAAACAAAATGGCGTCAGATAGAATTATACGCTATCAGAAACGAAACTATTGTAATCTAGAGAGATGTGGTCACACAAAAGCAAAAGAAAATATCGAAAGAACCGGGACTTAGAAGCGATTCAAGTAATTTTTAGTCTTATTTTACTTAAGTTTAACAACGCTTAGGTAAACTTTTTAGTTCCAATTTTTACCGTTTTTCGCAAATAACTCGACGAGGGATGAAGCTATCGAGACGATAGAGGTATCAAAACGTGCGTCTAGTTAATACCTATCTGACGAGATAGAAAGAAAATTGAAAAGTTAGAAAATGAAAAATTTTCTTTAACAAAAACTGGTTTTTTACTATTTAAACTACAATATCACCCTAAGGGATGAACCGATAGGGGATGATATGGGTGTCAAAAGATTCGTAGTAATTTGGCCTAAATTAATGTAACGAAAGAAATTTTGAAAAATGAAATTTGAAAAAGTTTTTCTAAGAACAACTTAAAAATTTAGTGAAAAACCCTCAGATTTTCCTCAAGGGATGATCCGATCGGGACGCAAAGGGTGTCGAAAGATGCGCCTTAAAAAGTTCTGGATACTATCCGAAGAAAGCAAATCTGTAGGTTATACTAGAAAAAAGTTATGGAATTGAAACAACTATTATTGAAGTAAATTAAAACAAAATGGCGTCAGATAGAATTATACGCTATCAGAAACGAAACTATTGTAATCTAGAGAGATGTGGTCACACAAAAGCAAAAGAAAATATCGAAAGAACCGGGACTTAGAAGCGATTCAAGTAATTTTTAGTCTTATTTTACTTAAGTTTAACAACGCTTAGGTAAACTTTTTAGTTCCAATTTTTACCGTTTTTCGCAAATAACTCGACGAGGGATGAAGCTATCGAGACGATAGAGGTATCAAAACGTGCGTCTAGTTAATACCTATCTGACGAGATAGAAAGAAAATTGAAAAGTTAGAAAATGAAAAATTTTCTTTAACAAAAACTGGTTTTTTACTATTTAAACTACAATATCACCCTAAGGGATGAACCGATAGGGGATGATATGGGTGTCAAAAGATTCGTAGTAATTTGGCCTAAATTAATGTAACGAAAGAAATTTTGAAAAATGAAATTTGAAAAAGTTTTTCTAAGAACAACTTAAAAATTTAGTGAAAAACCCTCAGATTTTCCTCAAGGGATGATCCGATCGGGACGCAAAGGGTGTCGAAAGATGCGCCTTAAAAAGTTCTGGATACTATCCGAAGAAAGCAAATCTGTAGGTTATACTAGAAAAAAGTTATGGAATTGAAACAACTATTATTGAAGTAAATTAAAACAAAATGGCGTCAGATAGAATTATACGCTATCAGAAACGAAACTATTGTAATCTAGAGAGATGTGGTCACACAAAAGCAAAAGAAAATATCGAAAGAACCGGGACTTAGAAGCGATTCAAGTAATTTTTAGTCTTATTTTACTTAAGTTTAACAACGCTTAGGTAAACTTTTTAGTTCCAATTTTTACCGTTTTTCGCAAATAACTCGACGAGGGATGAAGCTATCGAGACGATAGAGGTATCAAAACGTGCGTCTAGTTAATACCTATCTGACGAGATAGAAAGAAAATTGAAAAGTTAGAAAATGAAAAATTTTCTTTAACAAAAACTGGTTTTTTACTATTTAAACTACAATATCACCCTAAGGGATGAACCGATAGGGGATGATATGGGTGTCAAAAGATTCGTAGTAATTTGGCCTAAATTAATGTAACGAAAGAAATTTTGAAAAATGAAATTTGAAAAAGTTTTTCTAAGAACAACTTAAAAATTTAGTGAAAAACCCTCAGATTTTCCTCAAGGGATGATCCGATCGGGACGCAAAGGGTGTCGAAAGATGCGCCTTAAAAAGTTCTGGATACTATCCGAAGAAAGCAAATCTGTAGGTTATACTAGAAAAAAGTTATGGAATTGAAACAACTATTATTGAAGTAAATTAAAACAAAATGGCGTCAGATAGAATTATACGCTATCAGAAACGAAACTATTGTAATCTAGAGAGATGTGGTCACACAAAAGCAAAAGAAAATATCGAAAGAACCGGGACTTAGAAGCGATTCAAGTAATTTTTAGTCTTATTTTACTTAAGTTTAACAACGCTTAGGTAAACTTTTTAGTTCCAATTTTTACCGTTTTTCGCAAATAACTCGACGAGGGATGAAGCTATCGAGACGATAGAGGTATCAAAACGTGCGTCTAGTTAATACCTATCTGACGAGATAGAAAGAAAATTGAAAAGTTAGAAAATGAAAAATTTTCTTTAACAAAAACTGGTTTTTTACTATTTAAACTACAATATCACCCTAAGGGATGAACCGATAGGGGATGATATGGGTGTCAAAAGATTCGTAGTAATTTGGCCTAAATTAATGTAACGAAAGAAATTTTGAAAAATGAAATTTGAAAAAGTTTTTCTAAGAACAACTTAAAAATTTAGTGAAAAACCCTCAGATTTTCCTCAAGGGATGATCCGATCGGGACGCAAAGGGTGTCGAAAGATGCGCCTTAAAAAGTTCTGGATACTATCCGAAGAAAGCAAATCTGTAGGTTATACTAGAAAAAAGTTATGGAATTGAAACAACTATTATTGAAGTAAATTAAAACAAAATGGCGTCAGATAGAATTATACGCTATCAGAAACGAAACTATTGTAATCTAGAGAGATGTGGTCACACAAAAGCAAAAGAAAATATCGAAAGAACCGGGACTTAGAAGCGATTCAAGTAATTTTTAGTCTTATTTTACTTAAGTTTAACAACGCTTAGGTAAACTTTTTAGTTCCAATTTTTACCGTTTTTCGCAAATAACTCGACGAGGGATGAAGCTATCGAGACGATAGAGGTATCAAAACGTGCGTCTAGTTAATACCTATCTGACGAGATAGAAAGAAAATTGAAAAGTTAGAAAATGAAAAATTTTCTTTAACAAAAACTGGTTTTTTACTATTTAAACTACAATATCACCCTAAGGGATGAACCGATAGGGGATGATATGGGTGTCAAAAGATTCGTAGTAATTTGGCCTAAATTAATGTAACGAAAGAAATTTTGAAAAATGAAATTTGAAAAAGTTTTTCTAAGAACAACTTAAAAATTTAGTGAAAAACCCTCAGATTTTCCTCAAGGGATGATCCGATCGGGACGCAAAGGGTGTCGAAAGATGCGCCTTAAAAAGTTCTGGATACTATCCGAAGAAAGCAAATCTGTAGGTTATACTAGAAAAAAGTTATGGAATTGAAACAACTATTATTGAAGTAAATTAAAACAAAATGGCGTCAGATAGAATTATACGCTATCAGAAACGAAACTATTGTAATCTAGAGAGATGTGGTCACACAAAAGCAAAAGAAAATATCGAAAGAACCGGGACTTAGAAGCGATTCAAGTAATTTTTAGTCTTATTTTACTTAAGTTTAACAACGCTTAGGTAAACTTTTTAGTTCCAATTTTTACCGTTTTTCGCAAATAACTCGACGAGGGATGAAGCTATCGAGACGATAGAGGTATCAAAACGTGCGTCTAGTTAATACCTATCTGACGAGATAGAAAGAAAATTGAAAAGTTAGAAAATGAAAAATTTTCTTTAACAAAAACTGGTTTTTTACTATTTAAACTACAATATCACCCTAAGGGATGAACCGATAGGGGATGATATGGGTGTCAAAAGATTCGTAGTAATTTGGCCTAAATTAATGTAACGAAAGAAATTTTGAAAAATGAAATTTGAAAAAGTTTTTCTAAGAACAACTTAAAAATTTAGTGAAAAACCCTCAGATTTTCCTCAAGGGATGATCCGATCGGGACGCAAAGGGTGTCGAAAGATGCGCCTTAAAAAGTTCTGGATACTATCCGAAGAAAGCAAATCTGTAGGTTATACTAGAAAAAAGTTATGGAATTGAAACAACTATTATTGAAGTAAATTAAAACAAAATGGCGTCAGATAGAATTATACGCTATCAGAAACGAAACTATTGTAATCTAGAGAGATGTGGTCACACAAAAGCAAAAGAAAATATCGAAAGAACCGGGACTTAGAAGCGATTCAAGTAATTTTTAGTCTTATTTTACTTAAGTTTAACAACGCTTAGGTAAACTTTTTAGTTCCAATTTTTACCGTTTTTCGCAAATAACTCGACGAGGGATGAAGCTATCGAGACGATAGAGGTATCAAAACGTGCGTCTAGTTAATACCTATCTGACGAGATAGAAAGAAAATTGAAAAGTTAGAAAATGAAAAATTTTCTTTAACAAAAACTGGTTTTTTACTATTTAAACTACAATATCACCCTAAGGGATGAACCGATAGGGGATGATATGGGTGTCAAAAGATTCGTAGTAATTTGGCCTAAATTAATGTAACGAAAGAAATTTTGAAAAATGAAATTTGAAAAAGTTTTTCTAAGAACAACTTAAAAATTTAGTGAAAAACCCTCAGATTTTCCTCAAGGGATGATCCGATCGGGACGCAAAGGGTGTCGAAAGATGCGCCTTAAAAAGTTCTGGATACTATCCGAAGAAAGCAAATCTGTAGGTTATACTAGAAAAAAGTTATGGAATTGAAACAACTATTATTGAAGTAAATTAAAACAAAATGGCGTCAGATAGAATTATACGCTATCAGAAACGAAACTATTGTAATCTAGAGAGATGTGGTCACACAAAAGCAAAAGAAAATATCGAAAGAACCGGGACTTAGAAGCGATTCAAGTAATTTTTAGTCTTATTTTACTTAAGTTTAACAACGCTTAGGTAAACTTTTTAGTTCCAATTTTTACCGTTTTTCGCAAATAACTCGACGAGGGATGAAGCTATCGAGACGATAGAGGTATCAAAACGTGCGTCTAGTTAATACCTATCTGACGAGATAGAAAGAAAATTGAAAAGTTAGAAAATGAAAAATTTTCTTTAACAAAAACTGGTTTTTTACTATTTAAACTACAATATCACCCTAAGGGATGAACCGATAGGGGATGATATGGGTGTCAAAAGATTCGTAGTAATTTGGCCTAAATTAATGTAACGAAAGAAATTTTGAAAAATGAAATTTGAAAAAGTTTTTCTAAGAACAACTTAAAAATTTAGTGAAAAACCCTCAGATTTTCCTCAAGGGATGATCCGATCGGGACGCAAAGGGTGTCGAAAGATGCGCCTTAAAAAGTTCTGGATACTATCCGAAGAAAGCAAATCTGTAGGTTATACTAGAAAAAAGTTATGGAATTGAAACAACTATTATTGAAGTAAATTAAAACAAAATGGCGTCAGATAGAATTATACGCTATCAGAAACGAAACTATTGTAATCTAGAGAGATGTGGTCACACAAAAGCAAAAGAAAATATCGAAAGAACCGGGACTTAGAAGCGATTCAAGTAATTTTTAGTCTTATTTTACTTAAGTTTAACAACGCTTAGGTAAACTTTTTAGTTCCAATTTTTACCGTTTTTCGCAAATAACTCGACGAGGGATGAAGCTATCGAGACGATAGAGGTATCAAAACGTGCGTCTAGTTAATACCTATCTGACGAGATAGAAAGAAAATTGAAAAGTTAGAAAATGAAAAATTTTCTTTAACAAAAACTGGTTTTTTACTATTTAAACTACAATATCACCCTAAGGGATGAACCGATAGGGGATGATATGGGTGTCAAAAGATTCGTAGTAATTTGGCCTAAATTAATGTAACGAAAGAAATTTTGAAAAATGAAATTTGAAAAAGTTTTTCTAAGAACAACTTAAAAATTTAGTGAAAAACCCTCAGATTTTCCTCAAGGGATGATCCGATCGGGACGCAAAGGGTGTCGAAAGATGCGCCTTAAAAAGTTCTGGATACTATCCGAAGAAAGCAAATCTGTAGGTTATACTAGAAAAAAGTTATGGAATTGAAACAACTATTATTGAAGTAAATTAAAACAAAATGGCGTCAGATAGAATTATACGCTATCAGAAACGAAACTATTGTAATCTAGAGAGATGTGGTCACACAAAAGCAAAAGAAAATATCGAAAGAACCGGGACTTAGAAGCGATTCAAGTAATTTTTAGTCTTATTTTACTTAAGTTTAACAACGCTTAGGTAAACTTTTTAGTTCCAATTTTTACCGTTTTTCGCAAATAACTCGACGAGGGATGAAGCTATCGAGACGATAGAGGTATCAAAACGTGCGTCTAGTTAATACCTATCTGACGAGATAGAAAGAAAATTGAAAAGTTAGAAAATGAAAAATTTTCTTTAACAAAAACTGGTTTTTTACTATTTAAACTACAATATCACCCTAAGGGATGAACCGATAGGGGATGATATGGGTGTCAAAAGATTCGTAGTAATTTGGCCTAAATTAATGTAACGAAAGAAATTTTGAAAAATGAAATTTGAAAAAGTTTTTCTAAGAACAACTTAAAAATTTAGTGAAAAACCCTCAGATTTTCCTCAAGGGATGATCCGATCGGGACGCAAAGGGTGTCGAAAGATGCGCCTTAAAAAGTTCTGGATACTATCCGAAGAAAGCAAATCTGTAGGTTATACTAGAAAAAAGTTATGGAATTGAAACAACTATTATTGAAGTAAATTAAAACAAAATGGCGTCAGATAGAATTATACGCTATCAGAAACGAAACTATTGTAATCTAGAGAGATGTGGTCACACAAAAGCAAAAGAAAATATCGAAAGAACCGGGACTTAGAAGCGATTCAAGTAATTTTTAGTCTTATTTTACTTAAGTTTAACAACGCTTAGGTAAACTTTTTAGTTCCAATTTTTACCGTTTTTCGCAAATAACTCGACGAGGGATGAAGCTATCGAGACGATAGAGGTATCAAAACGTGCGTCTAGTTAATACCTATCTGACGAGATAGAAAGAAAATTGAAAAGTTAGAAAATGAAAAATTTTCTTTAACAAAAACTGGTTTTTTACTATTTAAACTACAATATCACCCTAAGGGATGAACCGATAGGGGATGATATGGGTGTCAAAAGATTCGTAGTAATTTGGCCTAAATTAATGTAACGAAAGAAATTTTGAAAAATGAAATTTGAAAAAGTTTTTCTAAGAACAACTTAAAAATTTAGTGAAAAACCCTCAGATTTTCCTCAAGGGATGATCCGATCGGGACGCAAAGGGTGTCGAAAGATGCGCCTTAAAAAGTTCTGGATACTATCCGAAGAAAGCAAATCTGTAGGTTATACTAGAAAAAAGTTATGGAATTGAAACAACTATTATTGAAGTAAATTAAAACAAAATGGCGTCAGATAGAATTATACGCTATCAGAAACGAAACTATTGTAATCTAGAGAGATGTGGTCACACAAAAGCAAAAGAAAATATCGAAAGAACCGGGACTTAGAAGCGATTCAAGTAATTTTTAGTCTTATTTTACTTAAGTTTAACAACGCTTAGGTAAACTTTTTAGTTCCAATTTTTACCGTTTTTCGCAAATAACTCGACGAGGGATGAAGCTATCGAGACGATAGAGGTATCAAAACGTGCGTCTAGTTAATACCTATCTGACGAGATAGAAAGAAAATTGAAAAGTTAGAAAATGAAAAATTTTCTTTAACAAAAACTGGTTTTTTACTATTTAAACTACAATATCACCCTAAGGGATGAACCGATAGGGGATGATATGGGTGTCAAAAGATTCGTAGTAATTTGGCCTAAATTAATGTAACGAAAGAAATTTTGAAAAATGAAATTTGAAAAAGTTTTTCTAAGAACAACTTAAAAATTTAGTGAAAAACCCTCAGATTTTCCTCAAGGGATGATCCGATCGGGACGCAAAGGGTGTCGAAAGATGCGCCTTAAAAAGTTCTGGATACTATCCGAAGAAAGCAAATCTGTAGGTTATACTAGAAAAAAGTTATGGAATTGAAACAACTATTATTGAAGTAAATTAAAACAAAATGGCGTCAGATAGAATTATACGCTATCAGAAACGAAACTATTGTAATCTAGAGAGATGTGGTCACACAAAAGCAAAAGAAAATATCGAAAGAACCGGGACTTAGAAGCGATTCAAGTAATTTTTAGTCTTATTTTACTTAAGTTTAACAACGCTTAGGTAAACTTTTTAGTTCCAATTTTTACCGTTTTTCGCAAATAACTCGACGAGGGATGAAGCTATCGAGACGATAGAGGTATCAAAACGTGCGTCTAGTTAATACCTATCTGACGAGATAGAAAGAAAATTGAAAAGTTAGAAAATGAAAAATTTTCTTTAACAAAAACTGGTTTTTTACTATTTAAACTACAATATCACCCTAAGGGATGAACCGATAGGGGATGATATGGGTGTCAAAAGATTCGTAGTAATTTGGCCTAAATTAATGTAACGAAAGAAATTTTGAAAAATGAAATTTGAAAAAGTTTTTCTAAGAACAACTTAAAAATTTAGTGAAAAACCCTCAGATTTTCCTCAAGGGATGATCCGATCGGGACGCAAAGGGTGTCGAAAGATGCGCCTTAAAAAGTTCTGGATACTATCCGAAGAAAGCAAATCTGTAGGTTATACTAGAAAAAAGTTATGGAATTGAAACAACTATTATTGAAGTAAATTAAAACAAAATGGCGTCAGATAGAATTATACGCTATCAGAAACGAAACTATTGTAATCTAGAGAGATGTGGTCACACAAAAGCAAAAGAAAATATCGAAAGAACCGGGACTTAGAAGCGATTCAAGTAATTTTTAGTCTTATTTTACTTAAGTTTAACAACGCTTAGGTAAACTTTTTAGTTCCAATTTTTACCGTTTTTCGCAAATAACTCGACGAGGGATGAAGCTATCGAGACGATAGAGGTATCAAAACGTGCGTCTAGTTAATACCTATCTGACGAGATAGAAAGAAAATTGAAAAGTTAGAAAATGAAAAATTTTCTTTAACAAAAACTGGTTTTTTACTATTTAAACTACAATATCACCCTAAGGGATGAACCGATAGGGGATGATATGGGTGTCAAAAGATTCGTAGTAATTTGGCCTAAATTAATGTAACGAAAGAAATTTTGAAAAATGAAATTTGAAAAAGTTTTTCTAAGAACAACTTAAAAATTTAGTGAAAAACCCTCAGATTTTCCTCAAGGGATGATCCGATCGGGACGCAAAGGGTGTCGAAAGATGCGCCTTAAAAAGTTCTGGATACTATCCGAAGAAAGCAAATCTGTAGGTTATACTAGAAAAAAGTTATGGAATTGAAACAACTATTATTGAAGTAAATTAAAACAAAATGGCGTCAGATAGAATTATACGCTATCAGAAACGAAACTATTGTAATCTAGAGAGATGTGGTCACACAAAAGCAAAAGAAAATATCGAAAGAACCGGGACTTAGAAGCGATTCAAGTAATTTTTAGTCTTATTTTACTTAAGTTTAACAACGCTTAGGTAAACTTTTTAGTTCCAATTTTTACCGTTTTTCGCAAATAACTCGACGAGGGATGAAGCTATCGAGACGATAGAGGTATCAAAACGTGCGTCTAGTTAATACCTATCTGACGAGATAGAAAGAAAATTGAAAAGTTAGAAAATGAAAAATTTTCTTTAACAAAAACTGGTTTTTTACTATTTAAACTACAATATCACCCTAAGGGATGAACCGATAGGGGATGATATGGGTGTCAAAAGATTCGTAGTAATTTGGCCTAAATTAATGTAACGAAAGAAATTTTGAAAAATGAAATTTGAAAAAGTTTTTCTAAGAACAACTTAAAAATTTAGTGAAAAACCCTCAGATTTTCCTCAAGGGATGATCCGATCGGGACGCAAAGGGTGTCGAAAGATGCGCCTTAAAAAGTTCTGGATACTATCCGAAGAAAGCAAATCTGTAGGTTATACTAGAAAAAAGTTATGGAATTGAAACAACTATTATTGAAGTAAATTAAAACAAAATGGCGTCAGATAGAATTATACGCTATCAGAAACGAAACTATTGTAATCTAGAGAGATGTGGTCACACAAAAGCAAAAGAAAATATCGAAAGAACCGGGACTTAGAAGCGATTCAAGTAATTTTTAGTCTTATTTTACTTAAGTTTAACAACGCTTAGGTAAACTTTTTAGTTCCAATTTTTACCGTTTTTCGCAAATAACTCGACGAGGGATGAAGCTATCGAGACGATAGAGGTATCAAAACGTGCGTCTAGTTAATACCTATCTGACGAGATAGAAAGAAAATTGAAAAGTTAGAAAATGAAAAATTTTCTTTAACAAAAACTGGTTTTTTACTATTTAAACTACAATATCACCCTAAGGGATGAACCGATAGGGGATGATATGGGTGTCAAAAGATTCGTAGTAATTTGGCCTAAATTAATGTAACGAAAGAAATTTTGAAAAATGAAATTTGAAAAAGTTTTTCTAAGAACAACTTAAAAATTTAGTGAAAAACCCTCAGATTTTCCTCAAGGGATGATCCGATCGGGACGCAAAGGGTGTCGAAAGATGCGCCTTAAAAAGTTCTGGATACTATCCGAAGAAAGCAAATCTGTAGGTTATACTAGAAAAAAGTTATGGAATTGAAACAACTATTATTGAAGTAAATTAAAACAAAATGGCGTCAGATAGAATTATACGCTATCAGAAACGAAACTATTGTAATCTAGAGAGATGTGGTCACACAAAAGCAAAAGAAAATATCGAAAGAACCGGGACTTAGAAGCGATTCAAGTAATTTTTAGTCTTATTTTACTTAAGTTTAACAACGCTTAGGTAAACTTTTTAGTTCCAATTTTTACCGTTTTTCGCAAATAACTCGACGAGGGATGAAGCTATCGAGACGATAGAGGTATCAAAACGTGCGTCTAGTTAATACCTATCTGACGAGATAGAAAGAAAATTGAAAAGTTAGAAAATGAAAAATTTTCTTTAACAAAAACTGGTTTTTTACTATTTAAACTACAATATCACCCTAAGGGATGAACCGATAGGGGATGATATGGGTGTCAAAAGATTCGTAGTAATTTGGCCTAAATTAATGTAACGAAAGAAATTTTGAAAAATGAAATTTGAAAAAGTTTTTCTAAGAACAACTTAAAAATTTAGTGAAAAACCCTCAGATTTTCCTCAAGGGATGATCCGATCGGGACGCAAAGGGTGTCGAAAGATGCGCCTTAAAAAGTTCTGGATACTATCCGAAGAAAGCAAATCTGTAGGTTATACTAGAAAAAAGTTATGGAATTGAAACAACTATTATTGAAGTAAATTAAAACAAAATGGCGTCAGATAGAATTATACGCTATCAGAAACGAAACTATTGTAATCTAGAGAGATGTGGTCACACAAAAGCAAAAGAAAATATCGAAAGAACCGGGACTTAGAAGCGATTCAAGTAATTTTTAGTCTTATTTTACTTAAGTTTAACAACGCTTAGGTAAACTTTTTAGTTCCAATTTTTACCGTTTTTCGCAAATAACTCGACGAGGGATGAAGCTATCGAGACGATAGAGGTATCAAAACGTGCGTCTAGTTAATACCTATCTGACGAGATAGAAAGAAAATTGAAAAGTTAGAAAATGAAAAATTTTCTTTAACAAAAACTGGTTTTTTACTATTTAAACTACAATATCACCCTAAGGGATGAACCGATAGGGGATGATATGGGTGTCAAAAGATTCGTAGTAATTTGGCCTAAATTAATGTAACGAAAGAAATTTTGAAAAATGAAATTTGAAAAAGTTTTTCTAAGAACAACTTAAAAATTTAGTGAAAAACCCTCAGATTTTCCTCAAGGGATGATCCGATCGGGACGCAAAGGGTGTCGAAAGATGCGCCTTAAAAAGTTCTGGATACTATCCGAAGAAAGCAAATCTGTAGGTTATACTAGAAAAAAGTTATGGAATTGAAACAACTATTATTGAAGTAAATTAAAACAAAATGGCGTCAGATAGAATTATACGCTATCAGAAACGAAACTATTGTAATCTAGAGAGATGTGGTCACACAAAAGCAAAAGAAAATATCGAAAGAACCGGGACTTAGAAGCGATTCAAGTAATTTTTAGTCTTATTTTACTTAAGTTTAACAACGCTTAGGTAAACTTTTTAGTTCCAATTTTTACCGTTTTTCGCAAATAACTCGACGAGGGATGAAGCTATCGAGACGATAGAGGTATCAAAACGTGCGTCTAGTTAATACCTATCTGACGAGATAGAAAGAAAATTGAAAAGTTAGAAAATGAAAAATTTTCTTTAACAAAAACTGGTTTTTTACTATTTAAACTACAATATCACCCTAAGGGATGAACCGATAGGGGATGATATGGGTGTCAAAAGATTCGTAGTAATTTGGCCTAAATTAATGTAACGAAAGAAATTTTGAAAAATGAAATTTGAAAAAGTTTTTCTAAGAACAACTTAAAAATTTAGTGAAAAACCCTCAGATTTTCCTCAAGGGATGATCCGATCGGGACGCAAAGGGTGTCGAAAGATGCGCCTTAAAAAGTTCTGGATACTATCCGAAGAAAGCAAATCTGTAGGTTATACTAGAAAAAAGTTATGGAATTGAAACAACTATTATTGAAGTAAATTAAAACAAAATGGCGTCAGATAGAATTATACGCTATCAGAAACGAAACTATTGTAATCTAGAGAGATGTGGTCACACAAAAGCAAAAGAAAATATCGAAAGAACCGGGACTTAGAAGCGATTCAAGTAATTTTTAGTCTTATTTTACTTAAGTTTAACAACGCTTAGGTAAACTTTTTAGTTCCAATTTTTACCGTTTTTCGCAAATAACTCGACGAGGGATGAAGCTATCGAGACGATAGAGGTATCAAAACGTGCGTCTAGTTAATACCTATCTGACGAGATAGAAAGAAAATTGAAAAGTTAGAAAATGAAAAATTTTCTTTAACAAAAACTGGTTTTTTACTATTTAAACTACAATATCACCCTAAGGGATGAACCGATAGGGGATGATATGGGTGTCAAAAGATTCGTAGTAATTTGGCCTAAATTAATGTAACGAAAGAAATTTTGAAAAATGAAATTTGAAAAAGTTTTTCTAAGAACAACTTAAAAATTTAGTGAAAAACCCTCAGATTTTCCTCAAGGGATGATCCGATCGGGACGCAAAGGGTGTCGAAAGATGCGCCTTAAAAAGTTCTGGATACTATCCGAAGAAAGCAAATCTGTAGGTTATACTAGAAAAAAGTTATGGAATTGAAACAACTATTATTGAAGTAAATTAAAACAAAATGGCGTCAGATAGAATTATACGCTATCAGAAACGAAACTATTGTAATCTAGAGAGATGTGGTCACACAAAAGCAAAAGAAAATATCGAAAGAACCGGGACTTAGAAGCGATTCAAGTAATTTTTAGTCTTATTTTACTTAAGTTTAACAACGCTTAGGTAAACTTTTTAGTTCCAATTTTTACCGTTTTTCGCAAATAACTCGACGAGGGATGAAGCTATCGAGACGATAGAGGTATCAAAACGTGCGTCTAGTTAATACCTATCTGACGAGATAGAAAGAAAATTGAAAAGTTAGAAAATGAAAAATTTTCTTTAACAAAAACTGGTTTTTTACTATTTAAACTACAATATCACCCTAAGGGATGAACCGATAGGGGATGATATGGGTGTCAAAAGATTCGTAGTAATTTGGCCTAAATTAATGTAACGAAAGAAATTTTGAAAAATGAAATTTGAAAAAGTTTTTCTAAGAACAACTTAAAAATTTAGTGAAAAACCCTCAGATTTTCCTCAAGGGATGATCCGATCGGGACGCAAAGGGTGTCGAAAGATGCGCCTTAAAAAGTTCTGGATACTATCCGAAGAAAGCAAATCTGTAGGTTATACTAGAAAAAAGTTATGGAATTGAAACAACTATTATTGAAGTAAATTAAAACAAAATGGCGTCAGATAGAATTATACGCTATCAGAAACGAAACTATTGTAATCTAGAGAGATGTGGTCACACAAAAGCAAAAGAAAATATCGAAAGAACCGGGACTTAGAAGCGATTCAAGTAATTTTTAGTCTTATTTTACTTAAGTTTAACAACGCTTAGGTAAACTTTTTAGTTCCAATTTTTACCGTTTTTCGCAAATAACTCGACGAGGGATGAAGCTATCGAGACGATAGAGGTATCAAAACGTGCGTCTAGTTAATACCTATCTGACGAGATAGAAAGAAAATTGAAAAGTTAGAAAATGAAAAATTTTCTTTAACAAAAACTGGTTTTTTACTATTTAAACTACAATATCACCCTAAGGGATGAACCGATAGGGGATGATATGGGTGTCAAAAGATTCGTAGTAATTTGGCCTAAATTAATGTAACGAAAGAAATTTTGAAAAATGAAATTTGAAAAAGTTTTTCTAAGAACAACTTAAAAATTTAGTGAAAAACCCTCAGATTTTCCTCAAGGGATGATCCGATCGGGACGCAAAGGGTGTCGAAAGATGCGCCTTAAAAAGTTCTGGATACTATCCGAAGAAAGCAAATCTGTAGGTTATACTAGAAAAAAGTTATGGAATTGAAACAACTATTATTGAAGTAAATTAAAACAAAATGGCGTCAGATAGAATTATACGCTATCAGAAACGAAACTATTGTAATCTAGAGAGATGTGGTCACACAAAAGCAAAAGAAAATATCGAAAGAACCGGGACTTAGAAGCGATTCAAGTAATTTTTAGTCTTATTTTACTTAAGTTTAACAACGCTTAGGTAAACTTTTTAGTTCCAATTTTTACCGTTTTTCGCAAATAACTCGACGAGGGATGAAGCTATCGAGACGATAGAGGTATCAAAACGTGCGTCTAGTTAATACCTATCTGACGAGATAGAAAGAAAATTGAAAAGTTAGAAAATGAAAAATTTTCTTTAACAAAAACTGGTTTTTTACTATTTAAACTACAATATCACCCTAAGGGATGAACCGATAGGGGATGATATGGGTGTCAAAAGATTCGTAGTAATTTGGCCTAAATTAATGTAACGAAAGAAATTTTGAAAAATGAAATTTGAAAAAGTTTTTCTAAGAACAACTTAAAAATTTAGTGAAAAACCCTCAGATTTTCCTCAAGGGATGATCCGATCGGGACGCAAAGGGTGTCGAAAGATGCGCCTTAAAAAGTTCTGGATACTATCCGAAGAAAGCAAATCTGTAGGTTATACTAGAAAAAAGTTATGGAATTGAAACAACTATTATTGAAGTAAATTAAAACAAAATGGCGTCAGATAGAATTATACGCTATCAGAAACGAAACTATTGTAATCTAGAGAGATGTGGTCACACAAAAGCAAAAGAAAATATCGAAAGAACCGGGACTTAGAAGCGATTCAAGTAATTTTTAGTCTTATTTTACTTAAGTTTAACAACGCTTAGGTAAACTTTTTAGTTCCAATTTTTACCGTTTTTCGCAAATAACTCGACGAGGGATGAAGCTATCGAGACGATAGAGGTATCAAAACGTGCGTCTAGTTAATACCTATCTGACGAGATAGAAAGAAAATTGAAAAGTTAGAAAATGAAAAATTTTCTTTAACAAAAACTGGTTTTTTACTATTTAAACTACAATATCACCCTAAGGGATGAACCGATAGGGGATGATATGGGTGTCAAAAGATTCGTAGTAATTTGGCCTAAATTAATGTAACGAAAGAAATTTTGAAAAATGAAATTTGAAAAAGTTTTTCTAAGAACAACTTAAAAATTTAGTGAAAAACCCTCAGATTTTCCTCAAGGGATGATCCGATCGGGACGCAAAGGGTGTCGAAAGATGCGCCTTAAAAAGTTCTGGATACTATCCGAAGAAAGCAAATCTGTAGGTTATACTAGAAAAAAGTTATGGAATTGAAACAACTATTATTGAAGTAAATTAAAACAAAATGGCGTCAGATAGAATTATACGCTATCAGAAACGAAACTATTGTAATCTAGAGAGATGTGGTCACACAAAAGCAAAAGAAAATATCGAAAGAACCGGGACTTAGAAGCGATTCAAGTAATTTTTAGTCTTATTTTACTTAAGTTTAACAACGCTTAGGTAAACTTTTTAGTTCCAATTTTTACCGTTTTTCGCAAATAACTCGACGAGGGATGAAGCTATCGAGACGATAGAGGTATCAAAACGTGCGTCTAGTTAATACCTATCTGACGAGATAGAAAGAAAATTGAAAAGTTAGAAAATGAAAAATTTTCTTTAACAAAAACTGGTTTTTTACTATTTAAACTACAATATCACCCTAAGGGATGAACCGATAGGGGATGATATGGGTGTCAAAAGATTCGTAGTAATTTGGCCTAAATTAATGTAACGAAAGAAATTTTGAAAAATGAAATTTGAAAAAGTTTTTCTAAGAACAACTTAAAAATTTAGTGAAAAACCCTCAGATTTTCCTCAAGGGATGATCCGATCGGGACGCAAAGGGTGTCGAAAGATGCGCCTTAAAAAGTTCTGGATACTATCCGAAGAAAGCAAATCTGTAGGTTATACTAGAAAAAAGTTATGGAATTGAAACAACTATTATTGAAGTAAATTAAAACAAAATGGCGTCAGATAGAATTATACGCTATCAGAAACGAAACTATTGTAATCTAGAGAGATGTGGTCACACAAAAGCAAAAGAAAATATCGAAAGAACCGGGACTTAGAAGCGAAGCGATTCAAGTAATTTTTAGTCTTATTTTACTTAAGTTTAACAACGCTTAGGT
>OY743098.1:10000-15000 GCA_963555665.1 Dircenna loreta | reverse complement strand
TAGGTTAGGTTAGGTTAGGTTAGGTTAGGTTAGGTTAGGTTAGGTTAGGTTAGGTTAGGTTAGGTTAGGTTAGGTTAGGTTAGGTTAGGTTAGGTTAGGTTAGGTTAGGTTAGGTTAGGTTAGGTTAGGTTAGGTTAGGTTAGGTTAGGTTAGGTTAGGTTAGGTTAGGTTAGGTTAGGTTAGGTTAGGTTAGGTTAGGTTAGGTTAGGTTAGGTTAGGTTAGGTTAGGTTAGGTTAGGTTAGGTTAGGTTAGGTTAGGTTAGGTTAGGTTAGGTTAGGTTAGGTTAGGTTAGGTTAGGTTAGGTTAGGTTAGGTTAGGTTAGGTTAGGTTAGGTTAGGTTAGGTTAGGTTAGGTTAGGTTAGGTTAGGTTAGGTTAGGTTAGGTTAGGTTAGGTTAGGTTAGGTTAGGTTAGGTTAGGTTAGGTTAGGTTAGGTTAGGTTAGGTTAGGTTAGGTTAGGTTAGGTTAGGTTAGGTTAGGTTAGGTTAGGTTAGGTTAGGTTAGGTTAGGTTAGGTTAGGTTAGGTTAGGTTAGGTTAGGTTAGGTTAGGTTAGGTTAGGTTAGGTTAGGTTAGGTTAGGTTAGGTTAGGTTAGGTTAGGTTAGGTTAGGTTAGGTTAGGTTAGGTTAGGTTAGGTTAGGTTAGGTTAGGTTAGGTTAGGTTAGGTTAGGTTAGGTTAGGTTAGGTTAGGTTAGGTTAGGTTAGGTTAGGTTAGGTTAGGTTAGGTTAGGTTAGGTTAGGTTAGGTTAGGTTAGGTTAGGTTAGGTTAGGTTAGGTTAGGTTAGGTTAGGTTAGGTTAGGTTAGGTTAGGTTAGGTTAGGTTAGGTTAGGTTAGGTTAGGTTAGGTTAGGTTAGGTTAGGTTAGGTTAGGTTAGGTTAGGTTAGGTTAGGTTAGGTTAGGTTAGGTTAGGTTAGGTTAGGTTAGGTTAGGTTAGGTTAGGTTAGGTTAGGTTAGGTTAGGTTAGGTTAGGTTAGGTTAGGTTAGGTTAGGTTAGGTTAGGTTAGGTTAGGTTAGGTTAGGTTAGGTTAGGTTAGGTTAGGTTAGGTTAGGTTAGGTTAGGTTAGGTTAGGTTAGGTTAGGTTAGGTTAGGTTAGGTTAGGTTAGGTTAGGTTAGGTTAGGTTAGGTTAGGTTAGGTTAGGTTAGGTTAGGTTAGGTTAGGTTAGGTTAGGTTAGGTTAGGTTAGGTTAGGTTAGGTTAGGTTAGGTTAGGTTAGGTTAGGTTAGGTTAGGTTAGGTTAGGTTAGGTTAGGTTAGGTTAGGTTAGGTTAGGTTAGGTTAGGTTAGGTTAGGTTAGGTTAGGTTAGGTTAGGTTAGGTTAGGTTAGGTTAGGTTAGGTTAGGTTAGGTTAGGTTAGGTTAGGTTAGGTTAGGTTAGGTTAGGTTAGGTTAGGTTAGGTTAGGTTAGGTTAGGTTAGGTTAGGTTAGGTTAGGTTAGGTTAGGTTAGGTTAGGTTAGGTTAGGTTAGGTTAGGTTAGGTTAGGTTAGGTTAGGTTAGGTTAGGTTAGGTTAGGTTAGGTTAGGTTAGGTTAGGTTAGGTTAGGTTAGGTTAGGTTAGGTTAGGTTAGGTTAGGTTAGGTTAGGTTAGGTTAGGTTAGGTTAGGTTAGGTTAGGTTAGGTTAGGTTAGGTTAGGTTAGGTTAGGTTAGGTTAGGTTAGGTTAGGTTAGGTTAGGTTAGGTTAGGTTAGGTTAGGTTAGGTTAGGTTAGGTTAGGTTAGGTTAGGTTAGGTTAGGTTAGGTTAGGTTAGGTTAGGTTAGGTTAGGTTAGGTTAGGTTAGGTTAGGTTAGGTTAGGTTAGGTTAGGTTAGGTTAGGTTAGGTTAGGTTAGGTTAGGTTAGGTTAGGTTAGGTTAGGTTAGGTTAGGTTAGGTTAGGTTAGGTTAGGTTAGGTTAGGTTAGGTTAGGTTAGGTTAGGTTAGGTTAGGTTAGGTTAGGTTAGGTTAGGTTAGGTTAGGTTAGGTTAGGTTAGGTTAGGTTAGGTTAGGTTAGGTTAGGTTAGGTTAGGTTAGGTTAGGTTAGGTTAGGTTAGGTTAGGTTAGGTTAGGTTAGGTTAGGTTAGGTTAGGTTAGGTTAGGTTAGGTTAGGTTAGGTTAGGTTAGGTTAGGTTAGGTTAGGTTAGGTTAGGTTAGGTTAGGTTAGGTTAGGTTAGGTTAGGTTAGGTTAGGTTAGGTTAGGTTAGGTTAGGTTAGGTTAGGTTAGGTTAGGTTAGGTTAGGTTAGGTTAGGTTAGGTTAGGTTAGGTTAGGTTAGGTTAGGTTAGGTTAGGTTAGGTTAGGTTAGGTTAGGTTAGGTTAGGTTAGGTTAGGTTAGGTTAGGTTAGGTTAGGTTAGGTTAGGTTAGGTTAGGTTAGGTTAGGTTAGGTTAGGTTAGGTTAGGTTAGGTTAGGTTAGGTTAGGTTAGGTTAGGTTAGGTTAGGTTAGGTTAGGTTAGGTTAGGTTAGGTTAGGTTAGGTTAGGTTAGGTTAGGTTAGGTTAGGTTAGGTTAGGTTAGGTTAGGTTAGGTTAGGTTAGGTTAGGTTAGGTTAGGTTAGGTTAGGTTAGGTTAGGTTAGGTTAGGTTAGGTTAGGTTAGGTTAGGTTAGGTTAGGTTAGGTTAGGTTAGGTTAGGTTAGGTTAGGTTAGGTTAGGTTAGGTTAGGTTAGGTTAGGTTAGGTTAGGTTAGGTTAGGTTAGGTTAGGTTAGGTTAGGTTAGGTTAGGTTAGGTTAGGTTAGGTTAGGTTAGGTTAGGTTAGGTTAGGTTAGGTTAGGTTAGGTTAGGTTAGGTTAGGTTAGGTTAGGTTAGGTTAGGTTAGGTTAGGTTAGGTTAGGTTAGGTTAGGTTAGGTTAGGTTAGGTTAGGTTAGGTTAGGTTAGGTTAGGTTAGGTTAGGTTAGGTTAGGTTAGGTTAGGTTAGGTTAGGTTAGGTTAGGTTAGGTTAGGTTAGGTTAGGTTAGGTTAGGTTAGGTTAGGTTAGGTTAGGTTAGGTTAGGTTAGGTTAGGTTAGGTTAGGTTAGGTTAGGTTAGGTTAGGTTAGGTTAGGTTAGGTTAGGTTAGGTTAGGTTAGGTTAGGTTAGGTTAGGTTAGGTTAGGTTAGGTTAGGTTAGGTTAGGTTAGGTTAGGTTAGGTTAGGTTAGGTTAGGTTAGGTTAGGTTAGGTTAGGTTAGGTTAGGTTAGGTTAGGTTAGGTTAGGTTAGGTTAGGTTAGGTTAGGTTAGGTTAGGTTAGGTTAGGTTAGGTTAGGTTAGGTTAGGTTAGGTTAGGTTAGGTTAGGTTAGGTTAGGTTAGGTTAGGTTAGGTTAGGTTAGGTTAGGTTAGGTTAGGTTAGGTTAGGTTAGGTTAGGTTAGGTTAGGTTAGGTTAGGTTAGGTTAGGTTAGGTTAGGTTAGGTTAGGTTAGGTTAGGTTAGGTTAGGTTAGGTTAGGTTAGGTTAGGTTAGGTTAGGTTAGGTTAGGTTAGGTTAGGTTAGGTTAGGTTAGGTTAGGTTAGGTTAGGTTAGGTTAGGTTAGGTTAGGTTAGGTTAGGTTAGGTTAGGTTAGGTTAGGTTAGGTTAGGTTAGGTTAGGTTAGGTTAGGTTAGGTTAGGTTAGGTTAGGTTAGGTTAGGTTAGGTTAGGTTAGGTTAGGTTAGGTTAGGTTAGGTTAGGTTAGGTTAGGTTAGGTTAGGTTAGGTTAGGTTAGGTTAGGTTAGGTTAGGTTAGGTTAGGTTAGGTTAGGTTAGGTTAGGTTAGGTTAGGTTAGGTTAGGTTAGGTTAGGTTAGGTTAGGTTAGGTTAGGTTAGGTTAGGTTAGGTTAGGTTAGGTTAGGTTAGGTTAGGTTAGGTTAGGTTAGGTTAGGTTAGGTTAGGTTAGGTTAGGTTAGGTTAGGTTAGGTTAGGTTAGGTTAGGTTAGGTTAGGTTAGGTTAGGTTAGGTTAGGTTAGGTTAGGTTAGGTTAGGTTAGGTTAGGTTAGGTTAGGTTAGGTTAGGTTAGGTTAGGTTAGGTTAGGTTAGGTTAGGTTAGGTTAGGTTAGGTTAGGTTAGGTTAGGTTAGGTTAGGTTAGGTTAGGTTAGGTTAGGTTAGGTTAGGTTAGGTTAGGTTAGGTTAGGTTAGGTTAGGTTAGGTTAGGTTAGGTTAGGTTAGGTTAGGTTAGGTTAGGTTAGGTTAGGTTAGGTTAGGTTAGGTTAGGTTAGGTTAGGTTAGGTTAGGTTAGGTTAGGTTAGGTTAGGTTAGGTTAGGTTAGGTTAGGTTAGGTTAGGTTAGGTTAGGTTAGGTTAGGTTAGGTTAGGTTAGGTTAGGTTAGGTTAGGTTAGGTTAGGTTAGGTTAGGTTAGGTTAGGTTAGGTTAGGTTAGGTTAGGTTAGGTTAGGTTAGGTTAGGTTAGGTTAGGTTAGGTTAGGTTAGGTTAGGTTAGGTTAGGTTAGGTTAGGTTAGGTTAGGTTAGGTTAGGTTAGGTTAGGTTAGGTTAGGTTAGGTTAGGTTAGGTTAGGTTAGGTTAGGTTAGGTTAGGTTAGGTTAGGTTAGGTTAGGTTAGGTTAGGTTAGGTTAGGTTAGGTTAGGTTAGGTTAGGTTAGGTTAGGTTAGGTTAGGTTAGGTTAGGTTAGGTTAGGTTAGGTTAGGTTAGGTTAGGTTAGGTTAGGTTAGGTTAGGTTAGGTTAGGTTAGGTTAGGTTAGGTTAGGTTAGGTTAGGTTAGGTTAGGTTAGGTTAGGTTAGGTTAGGTTAGGTTAGGTTAGGTTAGGTTAGGTTAGGTTAGGTTAGGTTAGGTTAGGTTAGGTTAGGTTAGGTTAGGTTAGGTTAGGTTAGGTTAGGTTAGGTTAGGTTAGGTTAGGTTAGGTTAGGTTAGGTTAGGTTAGGTTAGGTTAGGTTAGGTTAGGTTAGGTTAGGTTAGGTAGGTTAGGTTAGGTTAGGTTAGGTTAGGTTAGGTTAGGTTAGGTTAGGTTAGGTTAGGTTAGGTTAGTTAGGTTAGGTTAGGTTAGGTTAGGTTAGGTTAGGTAGGTTAGGTTAGGTTAGGTTAGGTTAGGTTAGGTTAGGTTAGGTTAGGTTAGGTTAGGTTAGGTTAG